>JASSUY010000428.1:0-48339 GCA_032466535.1 Forpus xanthops | reverse complement strand
TTACTGAACAGTCCTTATCTCAACCCATAGGAGTTGCATTCCTTCGGTTCCTTTTTTTTTCTTCCCCCCCCCCCCGTAAAGTGGGGGGGAAAAGAAGGTTGGGAGGAGTGAGTGGGCAGGCAGATTTATTTACGCCTCAAACCACGACAAAATGTCAGAGTAAGATTTGATTCTGTTGAACGTTGAATGTGTATTAGGACCATGAATGTGTATACCTGATGATGTATTGGGTTTTGCATAACTGAGGACAGTGTGTCAAGAAGACGTTTCATGAGCTTTCCTCTTCAATTTCCTCTTTTGAAGAGGAGTGCTTCCAAGAAGTATCAAGTTTTTGTCTGTTAGATAATTTTAAGATCTGTGGTGGTTTCTCAGTTTGGAATTGCTGAAAGTAAAGAAATAGCAGGCTGGAAAAGGCTGTACAAATTAGTACACATGAAGTCAGGAGTCACAAACTGTGCCAATTACAATTTCTTTCCATTTAAGCAGAGTGACTAACTGCGAAACATTCCAGATGGCTAAACAGATATCGTAGACAAAACCTGTTCTCTATGGGTAAACAGGCACAAAAAGGCTTTTATTTGGGTATTTAGGGGAAATAAATGGCCCACAGCCATGCTGGCAGAATGGGGGTGTTAGTTTGACCTTTTATTTCTGGAGAGCATCTGTTGTGCCTGCTAGTCATTTGGATTCTGGTATGAATGGCTATTTTTGTGTATTTATTACTTAAACCATACCTCTGCTTGTTGATCCAAGATTAGCCATTTGTCATCCTTGACACCTCACAAGTCGGAGGTAATTTTGTTACTGGTTTTGGGGTTTTTCTTGTGTTCTACCACACTTGGGAATTTAACCACAATGACTTAAAAGAGAGTTTGATACTCTTCTAAGCTTTAGTGTTCTGTTGGTTTAGTTAAAATGGAAAGCAGACATTTTTTCTGTGTTATGAAGATTACTATTACTTTGGTCATTAAACCCTTTCCAGATCTTGAGTAAGAAGGCCTGAAAGGTCTGTGTTCTGCAATTGCATTGTGACTTGATGGGGCTGCTGAATTGCAGTTTGCTTTCCTGGAATGAGCAATTAACAAGCTATTAAAACTCATAGTTTGCAGAATTCTTTCTTAAACTGTTTAGAGGTAGATAGAAATTTCCTGCAAAACTGAAAAAAAAAAAAAATAGAAATGATTGGCTTCTTAGAAAACAATGAATGTTAAAGACATAACATTGTGACAATGGATTGTGAAGGTTTTGCATTTTTTAAAAATGCCTGTTCTTTTTGCGTACCAAACAAAAAGATACATCATATCTTAATAGCTATGAACAGGTGATTGTATCTCCCAGCATGTTTTTAAAAGTGAAAAAATTCATTAACAACTGTATGCAGGAAATGGCTCTGGTAATATCCAAGTGCAAATTCCTGGTGGTGTGAAGTGCTCGGTTTAAGTCAACAAAATTGCTGGGCTTCTTTTAGGGAGAACCTTTCCATAAAAACAAAATCAGAAGCAAACTTTAGATAGTTAAGGGAAGAAATTTTACAAGAATTTGCTTCCTACCTATAAGGAGATAAATGCGTTGGCAGTATTTTTCAGGTGGAAATGTGGTATGATTAAATCTTGCTTGTCAGTATGTTGCTTTTTTTTTTTTTTGGTGGGTTGGTTTGCTTTTCTTTCCCTCCTCCCCATCTCATAGTGGAGCACAGGGCAATTGTTTTCGTCAGGCTTTTGAATATATATGCTAATAGCTATGTGAGTAATATCTGCATCATGGAGGCATATCTCAGTTATTCTTGGCAGACTGTAGTAGCTTTCTCAGAGTCGTGTTTTGTGATTCAGTAGTAACTGTGCCAAGCACCCTATCTGAAGTAGTTTCTGAACACTGCCGTTGTAGTTACATGATCAGCTAGTTTCAACTGTCTTATTTCTCTAGTATGCATGTAACCTTGTAGTAAGAAAAACAAAGTGGTTCAAATAGAGTTAAATTTTCTCATCTAAGTCTTTGATGCACAACAGTGATAATTTGCAGATGAGAGCAATAACTGTATCTATGAGGATTAGTGCATGCTTTCCCTTGCCCTGTGGTGTCTAGACCATTTTAGAAGATGGTGAGGCCATGGCTGAGATAGCACTATATACTTGAGATCTTTAGCTGCCAAATTTTCTACAATAAATCTAATTTTGTGTCTGAGTCAATCAGGAAGTTGTAGTGTGTGCTAAAATACATGTTCACACATCTGTTTCTAGTGTAGTCTCAGTTCTGAAACAAACCTTTCTTTTGGAAGCAAGTACATCTGGCTTAGGGCTGAAAAAATATTATTTCTCAAAGCAGGTATGAGGACAGCTGGAATCTTGGTCGAATAAATATGGATACTAATGGCTACTTTGCCTACTGATGCTGGAGGAGAAGCAACACTAATTTAGTGTATTTTTTTGAAAGACACACCCTGGACGCAATTGGATCCTCTGTGATTTTGCAAATATTTCAGCAACATGTCCTGGAGTGTTTGGCACATCATCATAATTTAGACTTAATGCAAAGACAAGCATACAACAGTGAAGGTTGTTTCAGCCAGTCCCTCCTGTACAGACAGCAGGACTTGTGTGTCAGTTCAAGCTGTCCTGATGCACGGAGTGTGATCCCCAAAGTCCTCTGTGTGCAAGTAGGTGAGAGCTGATCTCTCCATAGCACACATGCTGTCAGCTGAATAGCCTGGGTCCTTTTGGTTTATCATTTCAGTGCGTACCTGTACCTGGTACATGAGAAATCCCAATTACTGAATAGTTTCACATTGCAAACTTAAAGATAAGTGCAAGCTCTCTCCTCAGATCAAACCATGAATGTGTGTAACTGAGTGGTTGGTGGCTTCCTGACTGCAGTGACTAACAAGCGGAAAGCAAGAAACAAGGCTAGAATATAGAGTACACCTTTCTCCTTCACTCTTAACAGCTTATCATGTTGCAGCAATGTGCAAACCTGTGATTTGTACCTTGTAGTGTTTCTTCCATGTTTACTAATATTGTTTTCTAACTCAGTCCTATGTTGCCTTCATCTTGGGCATACTAAATGGCATACTGACAGCTCCCATTGTTTAATGCATTAGGATGTATAAGAATTTGCTATCACAGGGAGGTTCAGAATGATTCCCTTAGTGATGGGCAACCTGGAAGGTCCTTCCCCGGTCAAAATATGAATAAGTGGTTGTGGATACAACCTGTGAAAATCGTACAGAAGAGTAGCAAGTTGAAGAGTGATAAAGCAAAATGATTCATCACAGGATATTAACCTCCTTTCAAGGTCAATTTCAAAAGTTTGGGTGGTTATGTGTTTTGTGTCTTGCTTAATTGATTTCAGCCAACACTTATTCTATATCTGCAGCATTCTTTGTATGCATTTGTCTTTGTATTTACTATTTAATGCTAAATTTATTTTTACCATACTTCTAGACTCATTCAGCTAATCCCTCCTACTTCCAGAAACAACATTTTCAGTTACTGTGTATAACCTCTGAATGTTGGGGGGTTGTTTGTTTGTTTCTCTCCTCCTCTTTGTCCTTCAGTTTCACTGATTTACTCAAACTGTTTTACCAGTGAAAATGCTTTTAACCTCTTCAGGCATTTCTCTAACAGATCTGCTGAAAGATTATAATTATCTCATCTTCAGACCACTTGAGGAGACCAGACTGATAAGCTTTGTCGTAATATTTAAACAGAAAACCACATCAGTGGTTTGTATTTGGCCTCCAACAATACCTATCTTTGTTCTTTTTAAAATCCCTTTGATCTGCGAACTCTGCCTTTATTGTTCATTTTTATTGCAGTTTACCTCTATCACATCCACAGAACTAATTTTATGTTTGTTTTAAATACAGAAGACTTAGTGTTGTTTGTTGAAGTGCATGTCACAGTTTGAGTAAGATACAGATGGTTAAAAGGAGCTTCATATATTTTACTAATAAATAGCCTCTTGGGCTCCTCCCACAGTGAAGTCTGAAATTTTCCTGATAGTGTTAGTTGTAGTGTCTTCTTCTCTGAAGAGTTGAAGATCTTTCTTGGAAAATAAGTGGATTTAGCGGCTTCTTTCAGGCCTATTTGGTATGTCAATTAACTTTTCTTCTGTTAAGAAGAGAGTACATTGGAAATGATATCACATGCTGTGCCTATACGCCTTGTGTTTTTTTTCATTCTATATCCTTTTTCCTGCCCTGTGTGTGACTTTCCTTTACAAGGTGATTCTGGTTTTAATTATTGAAATGTCTCTGAAAGGGAAGCAGTATCCTATCAGCTACTTATCAGAAGTCAGTTGTGACCAATAGCTGCTATATCTTTTTACTGTAGGTTAACCTTCAGTTGCTTTTTGATGCTTTTTACTAGATCTCTCAAGGCATGTGCAGTACAAAATAGTTCCTTTCCAAGAGATCCTAGAAAGCCTGTTCTTTTATCAGCTGAATTAGTGAGGCTAAATGCTGGCACAATTGAGGTGTTTATCTTTGGCTGAGCAGCTTTCTGTTTCTGCACAGTGTAAATGCACCAGCCACTTGATATCTGTGGCTTGTGGCGACAACACAGCACTGTTCCTGATGACTGAAGAAAGACTTTTTGCCATCCCATTTTTATTTGGGTTGATACTCTTCTCTTACTATCTAGGCAGTTGGAATTATTTATATTCTTTAACTAGTTATCTGACTGTTTCCAGGAGTTCCCTCTAAGGAGTAGTGAAGATTTCTTGAAGGCTTGATTAGAGAAAGGGTCCCCCTGACACACTCACCCATGCCTCCCAATCTCCCCCATCCCCTTCGGCATGTTCGCAGGTATTTTTTCCCTAATACTCCAATCTGGTGTAAGAATAAGCTGTACAAAAGTCTCGTGATATCATTATATGCTGTTTATGATACTAGAACACCTAACTGAAAGCATAATGTGCTGTATTTGTCCTTAGTGCTATAGCTATAGGCAAGGATGTCGCTTTTAATGCGGTGATGCTTTTTGTAGCAATCTGAGTGGGACTAATGCCATTGCTTTCCATCTGCTGCTTTTCTGAAGTCCAGGATGGAAAGCATTCATGTCATATGTTAAGAATGAAATGAATTCTGTTGCTTTATTCTCCTAAGCCTCTATCCCGTATATACTGAATCCATGCTGAAAAATCTGTGTATTAACCATGTGACCACATAATTGTGGTTATACTTATTGCATACGTGCTTTCACATTTGTAAAGATACGTATGCTTACCTATTATTTTATAGCTTTTTCTTTGCTCTTTTGCCATTTTCTGTTAGCTAGCGTATCCCAATCCTAGATCTAGTGGTTCGTCCTGTAGAAGTTGAAGGGCAAATGACATCTGGGTGAGACACATAGAGTATATTAAAAAGACAACTTGATCACTTCAAGATCAGGGAAAAAGTACAAGAAGTAAATGAAGACTAGTGCTGATGATAGAAATTAAGCATAAATGATAGTGCGATCAAACTCTCCCAGAGCAGCTGACAAGAGAACTTTTTCCTGTACTTAAAATGCTGTATTTAGGTAGTGCTTAATTAAGACTGACAGTTTTGAAACTGCTATTTATAGTGTTCTACTCCTATGCCATGGAGGATGCCAGCAGCATGACAGCCTTGTGAGAAACATAGATTTGCTTAACCCCTGAGTCTAGCTTTTAAAAATGACATAAAAGACACCAGGTGGCTTTTGGAGGCTATGCACACCCTGTTTGATACCAGCCCTACCTGCTTACAGTCAGAGGCTGATTGCCCAGCTCTGGTTGTGGTCAGAGAGAAAGAGAATGGGCCTACTAGATATCACCTAATGCTGTTCTGATGGGACACTGTCATTGTAGAAGCAGCACTTGCTTTAGGCACACTTCACAGAATTTGGGAAAGTGGCTTTTGTCAGGAATTCTGGCATTTTGCTTATGTCTCTAGTGTAGGAACTATGGCTGTGGCAATGGCTGTTGTGCTTCCAGAGTTGGTCTGCTCATACACTCAACCATCTGGCTAATGTTTTGTGCTGATGGTTTTTGAAAACAAAGTGTCCACCAGGTAGTTCAGGTCAGTGTGCTGGGAAGTTACTGCATGTCTGCATTTGCATGAGTTTAAAAAAATTGCTTTACCTTTCACCTTAGTATTTCAGGCTTTGTTTTATCTCAGTCAGTCTCATACATGGATTTGATAGGCGCCTGTCCTTACTTTAGCACTAGAACTGGAAAAGTCAGTGGTTTGTACAAGAACCTTTTATGGAGTATGTATCAACGGTATGCTGGGCTACATCAAAAGGAGCAGGTTGAGTGTGACAATTTTGCCTCTCTACTTTGCTCTCATGAGACCCCACTTGCAGTACTATGTGGGCTCTGGGGCCCTCAACAGAGGAGGGATGTAGACCTGCTCAAGCAAGTCCAGAGGAGGCCATAAAGATGATCAGAGGCTGCAGCACCTCTCCTGGGAAAAAAGGCTGAGAGAGTTGGGGTTGTTCAGCCTGGAGAAGAAAAGGCTCAGGGAAGGCCTTGCAGCAGCTTTCCAATGAAGACTGGTCTAGTGGAAGGTGTCCCTGCCCATGGCAGGGGGGCTGGAACTGGATGGTCTTCAAGGTCCCTTCCAACCTAAACCGTTCTGTCATTCTACAATTCTATGATGTTCATCAACTTCGTAGGTTTACCAGTCCAGCTCAGCTTACGGTCTGGTGCTCCAGAAAATTATCTTTTCAGTGTAGGCAATGCTAAAAGTTTGCTAAGTACTTTTCAATATAAAATGTGTTTCAACTGTCTTACTTCTCTAGTATGCTAACTGTAGAATAGATTGCTTTACAGGTATGTGCTGGGGTATCTTGACAGCAGATGAAGCAAAGAAAGAAAGATTAAAATTGCACTTTTTTTTTTTCAGTTGTTGATTTATTGCTCTGTTAGTATTTTTTATGTAATTCATTTTTTAAGCAATGTTATGCACATTTTTCCTGTCCGAGTTAACACTAAAAGCACTGAAGATGATAGATATGCAGTTAATAATGAGAAACAATTTTGGATTTCTCTTAAGGGTAATGGACAATCATCTTGATTGGCATTATAGACTTTTAACATAAGTGTGTATTCAGATAGCAATGAAATAGGATTTCATTTTCTGTCGATTTAGTTATTAAGGCTGATAAATATTCAGCCTAGTAAACAAGTTATCTTTGACTGGCTGGTAGGGAATGGTATCTAATTCCTGAAGCGGTCTTCATATCATAAGAAGCAGCCATAACTTATTAGGGTTTTCATTTTCAAAACAAATTTAGGATGGAAATGCAATTTCTAATCTTGTTCTGAAGTTTACTTTTTTGTTACTCTTTTTTTATTCCTTTTGTCTTTCTGCATTTTTCCTTCCCTACAATCTTTTCCCATTATCTTCCATATTGTTGTTTCAGTACAGTGCTTTTTTTCAGGAATAGAATACCAGCCTTTCCCACTGAGAGCTGGTGGTGACTCCATGTCCAATAAAGAGTATGTTGTATTACATAAAGCCAAAATACTCAAACAGAAGTTGCTGCATGTTACTGAAATCTGTCTGCTTATTTGAAGGATGATACCTAAAGACGTACTTTTTACAGCCCTGTTAATTTCAGAGCCAAGTGTGTGTATAGGACTAGAATGTGTGTCTGGCGAGTGTAGGCTTAAGCCTGATCCTTTTTTCAAGTAGTGCTTCAGAAGTGAATTCATGCTCAGCAGTCAGGGTATGAGAGGACACGTTCTTTTCTGCAGTCCATCAGACTGAACTTTTATTGCATGTTTTTAACTCCCCTCTTACAGAGGCTGCAAGTCGTGCCATAGTCCAGTTTCTGGAGGTCAATCAAAGTGAAGAAGCAAGTAGGGGTTGGATGCTGCTCACTACAATCAATTTGCTAGCTTCATCAGGACAGGTAAGTCTCAAACAGCAAGGCTAAAAAGTTGTGGGATGGGAGACAGAAAAGCAATAAAATAATGAACTGCATGAATAGGCACTAAAAGATATAGCTCTATTATGCTTTCTATGTTAAGATCCTTCTGTTATACTGCCACAGAACTCCTGCTTTAGCTGCTTGTGGTTTCAGTTCTTTTGAATTACACACTTTCCTTGTTCACCAGAGGCTTCTTTTGCATGCTGCTGTTGTACCCCCTGAGATGCAGGTCAAATACAGCACCTAAATCACTTGGACTTTGAACTCAGGCTCCCCTTTCAAGGAGGGCAAGAGCAGTGATGAGTGATTCATTCACAGAATGAATCTTTACTGCCTTTGCTTTTGGTGCTGCCCTTCTGATGAGAGCACATCTCTGGCAAGGTACTGGACAGATGCATGGTTTGTCTTTCTGCTGTAATCTGCCTTTGTAATTCAGCTCAATCATTTTATCTGTGTTTAGTGTGTCACGAGCCTCCACCCCAATTTGTCTTCTCTTCCCACTGATCTTTCATATTTTCTACTGCCTTGCTTCTTATGCTTCCTTATATCTTCTTGCCAAGTGAGAGCATAAATTGAATAGTTGTCCTCCCACTCCCATTTCTACTGCTACAAAGGATGGATAGCTATTGAGGGCTTGGCTGAAGGTCTTATAATTAACTTGTACACTTCCGTTGGCAGAGGCTGTCAGTTTTTGTTTCTGTCTTGTGCAGTGACTGCTCTGAACTGGGCACCTATGTCATGTAAATAAATTATGATCCTATTTTTAAGGGTACTCTTCAGGTGGGCATTCAAAAATAGATGGTGAATCTGTACTTCCATGTGGACACCTCACCAAAGGTGTGAGAAAGAAAAAACAGCATTTGGATCAACTGCTTTATGGGAGTATGATTTTTTTGAATATAATAATATATTGAACTGTTTTTTTTTTCCTGTTTTCTTTTTGACCAGAAAACTGTGGACTGCATGACTACAATGTCAGTGCCTTCCACACTTGTGAAATGTCTATATCTGTTTTTTGACCTTCCACATGTGCCTGAGGTAGTTGGAGGAGCACAGAATGAACTACCTCTCGCAGAACGCCGAGCACTACTTCAGAAAGTCTTTGTACAGGTGAGAAAGGTAAAACAGGTCAAGAAATTTCCTTGAGGAGTGGAAATTCTTCATGAGAAAACTTTTCCCTTGAAAAGTTTTTGCTCTTCTTTCATTCTTCACAAAATGATGGCTCAGAGTAAGATGTATTTTCCTGCAAGCACAGTTTGAGGTTAAATTTTCACTCCCCCTGTGGTTTCTGTCCTTGGCAAACATTTCCTACACAAAAGTACATGTAACTTTTTTACTCAGGTGCTTAAAGGAGCAACATGTTGACTATTATTCTGTTTTAATCTAACTGGTCCTTGCCGTTCTATCTTGGGCTGTTACTGATTGAAATAGACATAGTAAAATAATTAGTATTGGTAATAACCTATGAATTAATATAACATACACTAATTTTCCTTTAATTATGGAAATGAATCATGAATATGGAAGCAAAGAATTTAAATATGGGAACCATCTGAGCTTGCACTATTGTGATTGTTCCCAGGTATTCCAGGAACTTGATCTGACCCACTCCTGCTTTCTAAAGTTTCAGCCATAGGTCTTGCAAAGAAATTCCCATATGTTCTTCTGAGCTTTCGGAAGAAGCTGACAGTTATTAGAAAGGGGTCAGTGGTCATACTGCTGCTTTCCACATGCAAATTGGATGCATCTGTATGTGAGGCATCCCTGCCCATGGAAGGAGGGTTGGAAGTATATGGTCTTAAAGTCCTTTCCAGCCCAAACCATTCTGTAATTCCATGATTGTAGCCATATTTGCAAAACTTTTTGCTTTGTTTATGGTAAACTGGAAATTCAGATCCTGGTGCCACTTATCCAGGTAAGTCTACAATGTTGCTGTACCCTTTTTTGCCATTTTTATTTGACCAAGATGTTATGAATGCTGCTCTCTGCACATTCATCAGTAGCCTTCTTCCTGCATTAGGAAGGGATACTACAGTTTGCTTTGCAGAGCCTGTGTCCCACTGTAGACCTGTAAATTAAGTAACTGTCAGATTCTCCAGGAATAGAATAACCTGGTATCCATGCAAGTATGCTGTGTCAGCCTAGAAGATTTAAATTCTGCTGCTAATCTTTTGCTAATTATCTTAAACTGAACTGGGACTTGGAATACCCATGAGTTGTATAACCTTGTCTTCAAATCATATTAGAGAAACTACATACAAAGGGAAAACAGTGTATTGCTTCTTTTAATGTGTATGCTAAATGGAGGACTCTTTTGTCTTTTGCCAAGACTAGCAATGATCAGGGTACTAATACTAGATGTTTAATGACACCTTATTTCAGATCCTAGTAAAATTGTGCAGTTTTGTGTCCCCGGCGGAAGAGCTGGCTCAAAAAGATGATCTTCAGCTTCTGTTCAGTGCAATAACCTCATGGTGCCCTCCCTATAATCTGCCTTGGAGGAAGAGTGCGGGAGAAGTACTAATGACCATATCGCGTCATGGCCTTAGTGTCAATGTAGTGAAATAAATTCATGGTATTTATCCATATAAAATATTATTTTTTGGTTGGTTTTTTGTATTTTTTTGTGTGTGTTTTTTTTTTTTTTTTTTTTTTTTTTTGGGTTTTTTTTTTCTGTTGCTCTTTCATGGTTTTCTTAGTTATCAGATAGGCATGAAAATAATATATCAAGGAAAACTTCCAGGCTTTTTGTAAGTGTTCACATACATGTAGAATCTCAGAGCACTTCTGTAACTCCTCTCATGTTTTTATATAGAGTTTATGATGATCAAAGGAAAGGCTTTGGTAAATTCAATAACTGTCTGTACTGAAAAATATTCACTGGGAAGATGGATAAGTTTGGGTTTTTTTTGCTGTGAGCATTAATTCTCAACAGGATTTAGTTGTTTTCAGTCCTCCATTTGAATTAGCAAGAGCAGCCTCTTGTAGAGGTGCAAGGCAAGCTTGCAGTGCCCTATTTACAGCTACTTGTCTGGTACCACTGTAGACAAGTATACTTTTATAAAAGCATAGGGATGTCTGAGGAAGTTGCAGAAAGAGGAACCAGGTCCATGTGTTTTGCTGACACTGGTTGAGCTATTAGATGCCCATGAAAGCTGCTGCTCTACAGTAAATACAGGTGCATTATACAAACTGGGAAAGCTAATTTGAGTGTGCTGGGAGAAGATTCTTTCTCCCAGATACCTTACTTTTGCAGGAAGAGGCTAGATAAGACTGTTAAAACCACCACTGATTTGCAGTGTGCTCCCTGTTATTCAGGACATCAGGGGTAGCATACTCTGATAACAGCAATACCTGTGTAATAACAGGCACTAGAAAATGCTTGAGGGAGCATGGTGTACGGGTGCAGAAACATTTGAGAACTTCCAAGTGCTGACTGATTGAACAGCCAACAGGCTTCCTCTCCTGTGGTTCAGCCCAGCTTCCCCAAACCAAGCACGTTGTCTCTAGGGCCTGGCCCAGGGAGGCTCTGCTTTGCTTGGCAAAGATCCATGCCTATGCCCAAAGCGTGCAGCAGTGGGTCATCAGTACCAGCAATACTGGTACTTCTAGGAAACATACAAGTAGCCTGTATCACAGCCAAGTGTAGAGATTTTGGGACACAGCTGGGAAAATCCTGGCTGCTAGATAGGTTTCCAGCCCCTGTGTTTTCCCTATTGGCTGACTGACTAGATCACTGACCATTCAGCCAGCCTATGTTTCTTCTGCTGGGCCCTTGTCTTTCTCACCTTGCCATACAACTTGTAGATTACAGGTTTTGTGCATCCTGAAGACCAAATTACAGTAATCTCATGGGTTTAATCCAGCCTGTGAGACACCAAACGATCAAAGCAACCAGAATCATTCAGTTTTATCTCCTGTCCTTTTTTTGAGAGAAATAGCATCCTGGCTGTTTCAGGCATGGAAACTCACAGGGATATTTCTGTAGCTGGTTACAGATTTTGGTAGCTGATATGAGTAGTACTTTATTCATCATGTATCTTTGCAAGGGACTGGTTATGCTGTGCTCAGCAAGGGCAGCTGCCAAACTGGCTCATGACAGAAAATTTGTGAGAGCAAAGCAAGATGAAAACCAGTGTTGAAAAGTATGTTGGCAGCCTGGGACCAGCTTTGATTACAAAGCACTCATGTTGCATTTATTTAATACGGCATAGGTATTTAGGTATGCAGGATTTTAGGTAGGAAATTAGGTAGAATATGTTTCTCTTATATTTAGGGCTTTTAGACTACAGGAGGATATAGAAATAATTTGTAGTTTTTAAATTGGGATGAGTTGAAGTGAAGCTAACATCCTTATACACTTTAGTGGTGTACACCTACTGGAAAAAAAGAAACCCACAGTTTCCTCACACCATGGAAAGCAAGTAGTTACAAGGCTTCATAAAACCATTTTGACAGTTTATGAAATACGTCACCCTACTGCTCCCACATACTTCACACAAAAATTCAATCTATGTTTTTTTCTTGTACTAGCAGCATGTTTCAATTCCAGTGAGAAAGATGTGAATGTACAGTATCACTTGTAAGCATGGAATAGTAATCATTTAAGTATTTCAAAGAGTACTTAAATGGTTATAAGTATTTTCCCTACATCTGTAACAGCCTTTTAGTGGGTTTTTGATGAGTGTAGAAGGTGTATGTGTATATGTCAAAACATGATGAAGCGTTCATCACACAGAAAATAAGTAAGCTCTGACTGTGTCCTTTGGCATATTGCAGCTACTACCATTATCATGGGCTTGATCCACAGAGATTGAGTCTGGCATATCAAAGGATATTCTAGGCTCTTTAAAAAGTGAAATCAGTTCTTAAAAAAACTATTCAACATTCCCTCTTGCTAGTTCATTAAAAAAAAAAAAAAAAAGAATCTGACTTAAGAGATAACATCTGTCAAAAGGCTCATCTCATATTCAGGAAAAAAGCTACAACATTTATGGTATTCTAAAGAACATCCTTTCACTGTCTCATGCGTTGATTTGATCTCTGGGAAATTTTATTATTGGTTTAACTAGAAAGATTTGCACTTGCCTTGAGCTTGTTGCAAAGTTAAAGTAGCAGATAATTGAAGGGAGTACCTTTAAAACAGGAGTGCAACCTAAAATCTAACTAAAGGTTTAGCAGAACTTTTTGCAACAGGACCAATAAACTAATGGAGTGTAAGAAGTGTGCAGAATGAGGCAAGCTGTCTCTCTTTTGATCAAGGTTTATCAAATAAGCAAATGTGCCTGCCAAAGAAAGGCTAACCAGAGTAACAATAAGGCATGGTGTAATGGCTTATGTGTAGGGTTTTACCTGACATCAGCAACAGGTTAGGTCAGTGATTTGTATAACTTTTTGTTTTAAAAGAAAAAAAGATGTTTTAGACATATTTACAGTTGCCATATTTGTATTAATTTTTTTCTGTGGAGTTATCTGGTCAAATTTTTTAGGTTTTAGTGTTTATCTACACGGTCTACTCATTAGAAGAATGAAGAATTATGAAAGGGGGACAAGAGTTGGCAAAAAGAGGTTAGGGTTCTGATCCGAAGCCACTTGGGAATCTTAGTCATCTTCAAGTGCTCTTTGATATTAAATGCTATGTGGTAAGACAGAGTTAACTAAGTTACTTATTGCTGTGACTCATTACTAAGTTATGCTTCTTGCTGTGATTAATGTCACAAAAATCCTAAATTTCTTAATTCTAATTCTTTCAGAAAAGGAATGTTTGTCCACGTGTGTTCAGAACATGCAGCAGTCTGATGACCTTTCTCCCCTAGAAATAGTTGAGATGTTTGCTGGGCTTTCCTGTTTTCTCAAAGACTCCAGTGATGTATCCCAGACATTGTTGGATGATTTTAGGATATGGCAAGGATACAACTTCCTCTGTGATCTCCTCCTCAGGTATGCAAAAGTGCTTGAAGGAATACAACAGATCACCAATCTTTTTCTGAAAAGATTTTTTAATAAAGAATTGGTGAATAGGTTTGAAGAAATAAGTGATTATAGGTTATTATAAAAATAAGATATTAGAACCCAACCTGAAATTGTTATTCTCCCCATTTATGAAACTACATTGTTTAACTTATTCACTGATACTGTAATTTTGAAATATCTCTCTATGTGCTAAGAAAGCAGATGCTTAAAAACAACTGGTACTAAATATTTAGAAAGAATTCAGAAAATAAATTTTGCCTGCAACTACTGTTTTTTGGGTTTGATTTGACTTTATTTTTGTCTAGAGACATAGTTTATTGATGGTCTTGGCAGTAATTGTTTAACAGTTGGACTTGATGACCTTAAAGGTTTTTTCCAACATAAACAATTTTATGACTGTTTTGTTTTAACATTCTGTTATAATAGAAAATCATGTACATAGATGTGGTGCAGGCTGCTTAGTATTGAAGAGACATTTTTGTATGTAAGCTCTAATAGCAGAGTGCTGGAGAGAACTCTTATGTTACTAGGGAATCAGTGTATGTATGCATTTTTTTTCGTGTTTTTATTAAAGGCATGCTAACATCCTAATGCATCACAAAATATGGTAATGAAAATGCCTACCCAAGCAAAAATTGGATGTATGATCCACCTGTGATTTTACTTCTTTACATGGAAGAAACTTCATTCTTTTCTGTCTCAGTCTGCTGCATTATTTGTATCAAATCCATGGTCTATGTTGCTTTCTTTGGATATGAAGTTTCCTGAGGCAGTATGCTTAGCTGTTGAATCAGTTGTTTTACAAATCCAAACAGGGAAATGATGCCTATGGGTATATACCTTATAAAGTATACTTGGGTCAAAGATGCTTAGAAAATGTGCTGTAATGGCCATTAATGAGAAGCATTAGTGTTGCTGTCTCCCTGTTTCAAGCCATTCCTTTTTGGGTGTTAGGACGCTTGGGTTTGGCACCCCAATGTTTGAACTCAATTTTCTACCACATAGTATAATTAGGGGTTTAGGGGTTTCCATTGTTTTAAATAGATGCCAGGCATAGACATGGCATTTGAATTTTTGATAACATAAAAAGAAAATGAGAATTGTTCTAGGAGTTTGAGTCTGTTTTTAGGGTTTGATCTGATGGTGTGTTGCTGGTGGGAAACAGTGGTTGGAATGGGATGTTAGCATTTTTGTCCTCATGCATTCCAAGGTAAGGGTCTGTAGTTCTAATAAAATGCTTCATTGTGTGCTTCTGATTGTTAGGCTTCTACCAAGATAGCATTTTATTAGCATAAAATATTAATTTCTCAAAGTGGCAGATGTAGTCTAGCAAGTTAATTACAGATTCATTTAATGATAGACTAGGCATTTTCCTATCCAATAGCTTCATGTTTGTAAGAGAATTTTAAAAGTTATTTTCATGTCTGTGCTGCTTTTTAGCAGACTATTGAGTTCAAGGAAGGATTTACAAGGTGAATTTCTACATCAAATAAATGTATGCTGTCATAAATATAATATTTGACTGACTTAATAATATGAAATACAAACAGAGAACATGTGAAATACTGCCGGCACAGGACAATGACTGTGATCTCTAAATTAATGGAGCAAAATAGAGATATCTTATTAAAGTAATTTGAGTTGAAATAAACTAGTGTTGCTAACTTGATCTATTGTATCTTCTTTAGATTAGAACAGGCAAAAGAAGCTGAATCTAAGGATGCTTTGAAGGACTTAGTTAATTTGATAACTTCCTTAACAACGTATGGTGTCAATGAATTAAAGCCAGCTGGTGTTACCACTGGAGTACCTTTCCTACTACCTGGATTTGCAGTCCCACAGCCTGCAGGCAAAGGTTAGTAATGCTGAGGAGCTCTGTATTACATAAACCATTTGCAATTGCATCTAGGTTCTTTTCTAAGATTACGGATCAAATACTTAGTTCTCTTGATCTTGAAGGTTATATTTTGTAGTTAGTACCCAAAGAGAAAGTGCAGGGCTTTTGTCTGTGAGAACTAAAGGCTGAGTTAAACATCTCTCACTGCAAAGCTGACAGTTTCTATGTGGCCATTGTAAGAGATTATCATAATGGAGACATGCAGTGGTTTGATTTATAGTGTTCTGAGCTGCTCTTACTAAACTGATGTGAAAGGCTGATACGCTGGTTTGATTTTTATTTTTTTTATTTTTCATATTTTAAATTATTATTTTTATTCCCACCCCAATCTGCTTTCTGTTAGCTTTTGTCATCTTAGGCAAGTGTAACTTACAAGCTGAAATCTGTTGTTTTGTCATCAGTGTTCACAGTGTGGCAAAATGCGTGGTGTGCTTACAACCACAATTATGATATGGAGATAAGGTTGCAGAAGTCTGAGGGGGAAAAAGGCTTTTGTAAAAAAAAACCCTTATTTTTCATGTCCTGTGTATAAACTTAAATTTCAAGTAAGTCTTGTATTTAACTAAGGTGTTTGGAATTTAATAGTGATCATGGAGCTAGTTTTATTACTTGGACTTTTAAAGGGATTTTGTAATACCAGGTCACCAAGAAAAATTCTAGTAATAGGTTTATGTTTATAGATTTATAGGCTAATGGATATACTTTTACTGTTTCTCTTGTATATCTAGATTCCTTGGATAATGACTTCCTTACTCTTGTACTGAGAGAGTTCTTTGTTCACAGGAATTGTTTTCCCTTTGCACTAAATAGAGAAAAAAGGTCATAGTCCCACTTGAAGTTTAATTTCTCCATGTTTTGATAATACACTTATTTTTGCTTAAGCTAATCAGTTTTTCCAATTCAAAGGAATGAGAGAAGCATGGACTATTGCAATCTCCAAAGGAATTATTCTATTTAATTTTCTTGTATTTGTCACAGCATCTCTCAGTTCCTTTTACCTGCTTTTTGTTACATTGGCAAGTTGTCTTTTCATGAAGACCTTATTAGCTCGTTAGCTCATGTGCTTCTATTTAAATCTTTTTAGGTCTTTGAATTCCGAAGAGCTGGTTAAGATTTGGGTTCTTCAGTGGTCTTCACAATAATCAAAGATAATTTGTTAATCTGCTTGATTAACAACTGTTAACATAAAATTAGAATATAAATAGTTGTTTCCATTACTATCCATGTTCCTGTCATATTTAATAAGCTCCAAATCCCTTTTTTAGCATTCTTGACTGTAAAGAAAGCATGTAAAAAATGACCTTTTAGGAACAATTGTGTGACTTAAATTGGGCAACTTAGTTTATAAACAGTGAAGAGAGTAGCATTCCACAGAGCATATGTAATGAATGAGTATTCTTTGGTTATGGAAGCTTTTTTAAATCAGATTAACAGTTTGCTCACAGCTTGTTTGAAAATAAGATTTTATTGTTAGAGAATCCTAAATGCTTTGTTTGGAATGTTTCAAGTTCTCATTCTTGATTGCTAATTTTTTAAAAATATTTTTTACCAGTAGCTGTTTTTTTACATCATGGGATTTGTCCACTGTGACTTACAGTGTTCCTACAGAAGTTAAAAAACTTGGCTTTGAGGCATTTCTTTGGTAGAATAATATCTGCTGATGGAAAAATTTGTGGGCCACAGAGAACACTCGTGAATGGTGCATTCTTTGGTTAAATGATTGTGGTTTCAATTTGAAAATACTTATAAGAAATTTGACTGAACTTTTAAAGATGTGAGGTCTTTGTGTGTAAATATTATAGCTACCTTACACTTTACAACTCTTACCATTTGCTTTAATTCCCTAATTGTCAACCTTACTGGACCCTGCCAAAGCTTTCTTATTCCCAGGCCTGATTCTCAAAGCTAGACTTGTGCCACCTTCCAGTAATGGTGTGGGTGTTCATGCCATTTATTCCAGGCCTGAGACAAAGCAGCTTCTCTATGTAAGGAAGGTGACTGCTGACTGTACACTGCTGTGTGCAGTTTCTCTATATGTAGCTTTTGCCTGTCACAGGCAATTGCCCAAGATTGGAAGCAAAAAGATAATTTGGACAGCATACTTGCTGTATAACTTCAAATCTGGCCTATTAGGGTTTGTCATTGCTTACTGCTGTGTTGAGTGAGGGGATATGCATGGCTGTTATTCTAAACCTGCTGAACACTTACAAGGGACAAAGTTGTGTTCTGCATTATGGAATACAGAACAGGTTACTGTTGCTATAATGAGTTTTCTTATGGCCTGGGTGGCTGACAGGTGGGTTTATTTTGTCTCTAGAACTGTATAATTTTGTGCATTTTAACAATAGATCAGCTTGCTTACCTATTTTAAAGAAGTGATCTTTCATTTAGCTGTTTACGTAAACACTTTCAAAGAGGAAAATGCCATTTTAATGTACAGTAGATTGCAGGATTTGCACTGCAAGCGATTGTGCAGAGGCTTTTTTGAAAGAGTTCTAATAAAAACTTCTATTATATTTGGCATACATTTTTTTATTCATACTTATTAAAATGCATGGATCTTTATTAAGTGTACTTGTTGTTTATGACTACTAAGAATTTTCTCTTTCCTTTTTCTTTCCATCCCACTTTGTTTCCTGATTTAGGTCATAGTGTGAGGAATATTCAAGCCTTTTCAGTCCTCCAGAATGCATTTTTGAGAGCAAAAACCAGCTATCTAGCACAAATCATCCTTGATGCCATCACAAATATTTATATGGCCGACAATGCCAATTACTTCATTTTGGAATCGCAGCACACATTGTCTCAGTTTGCAGAGAAAATTCCTAAACTTCCAGAAGTGCAGACCAAATACTTCGAAATGCTGGAATTTGTTGTCTTCAGTTTGAATTACATACCCTGTAAAGAACTAATCAGTGTGAGCATCCTTTTAAAATCCAGCGCTTCTTTTCAGTGTAGCATCATTGCCATGAAGACACTCCTTAAGTTCACCCGTCATGACTACATATTTAAGGATGTCTTCAGGGAAGTGGGGCTTCTGGAGGTGATGGTAAATCTTCTTCATAAATATGCAGCTCTTCTGAAAGATCCCACTCAGGCAGTGACTGATCAAGGTAGTGTGTACTCTTCTATTTTACTAATAAGTATCTCTTCTATTGGCTGGGAATGGTGGAGGCTAGCACTTAAGAGGAGGAAGGAGGGAGTCTAAACACGTATCTCAAGGGATGAGTTCTGCTGGGGACTGCTGTACCATCTTAAAAGCTCATTGGAATTGCTTCTCTCTTAAAGTCCTGTGAGAGTCATAGAATAGTTAGGGTTGGAAAGGAGCTTAAGGTCATCAAGTTCCAACCCCCCCTGACATAGGCAGGGACACCTCACACTAACCCATGTTACCCAAGGCTCTATCCAACCCAGCTTTGAACACTGCCCGGGATGGAGCACTCACAGCTTCCTTGAGCAACCCATTCCAGTGCCTCACCACCCTCACAATAAAGAGAAGCTCAAGACAAGCTTCAATGAAGGATTCTGTATGAATTCAAAATTGTTAAAGTTCATATTTTCCTTTTTAAATGTTGTGGGGTTTTTTGTTTTGTGGGGTTTTTTTTTGTATGTTTTGTTTTTTTTTTTACTGTATGTATTTTATATTTGTTACTTAACATGAAAAGAGTAAGTGAAGGAGCAATGCATACATAGTATTGATACTCTTCCTTATAGAAAGTACTTGTGCGCTTCATTGTGTTTAGCCGCAGCTTTGAAAAAATACTGTAGAGTGTGTATCTGAGCTCTCAGTAAGAGTATGTTTTCAAGTTTGCAGACTTTCTTTAGAAGTTGGGTCTACAATTTTCTACGAGTGTTTATAAACCAAGAAAAGTTTTGAAAAATTAGTTATCCTCAGAATTTAACGTGTCAGAGGCTACATAGCTGCTAAGCCTGCAAAGCAGGTGCTGCCAAGTGCCCTGTGTGCATACATGCACACAGAGAGAATTATTTTTTACTTTCTTTATTCAGACTGCAGTCAAGTTAGTGTGAGTCATGATACTTATTTTTTTTAATTGTAGTTGTTGGATGTTTCACCTGGTTTTGTCATCTGAAGCTTCATTAGTGAGTGGTAGCTGTTGACTTTAGAGTTAGAAAGCTTTGTTGCCAGCAACCCCATTGAAAAAGACATCAATTCTCGCTTAAAATTAATGGACCAAGTTGTCACCTGATTAGAATGCTACACGGTGCACATGTCCTTTTGTTGTGGCTTGCTTCTTATTAAAGAAAAAGTTGCTCTGTGTTTAAGATGCCACTTGCAGTGTTGGTGCGTCTGTTACACCTGCTGAATCATCAGCACATTTACTGTAATTATGTGAATGCAGTTTTGTGCTTTTGTATAGAATTTCACTTCTCAAGTACTGAATGCTGAACAAGACAAGATCCTGTTAAGTCTTCAAAGATGGTATGTTTTTCTGGCTTCCAGAAAACAGTTGGGGATGTGAAACCACATACAGCTGCAGTGTCAGACACTGATCTCCTAGTGCTTCTGTTTAAATTCTTGTCTTTGAATTGTTTGAAAAGTTAATTTCTATAGTTAAGGTTTCCCAGGAGCACATGTGTAGACTAAATCTTAATTTGCTTTGGAGTATGGTGAGGCTGCATGTTCTCTGGGGAAGCAAATTAAATTAAATTTTTGAGACAAGTATCAAGAAGTGTCTTAGAAAAAGAGTGATTTTAACTGTTGCTTTGGCTTCTGAAATTATTTTTAGTGGATCCAAGAAACAGTTCATTTGAGGACCAAAAGCAGCTGGCTTTATTGGTAATGGAGACCTTGACAGTACTACTTCAAGGATCAAACACAAATGCAGGTGAGTAGAGAGGTTGCTGTAAAATTATTTATAAAAAGTAACTTTTACCTAAAAGCAAAGTTGTCTAGACTTTCTGTCTTCATGCAAGTAGGCAACCACACTGAAATACACTTTTTCTCTTGCCAGATTTTTCCAGAAAAGAGAATAGGCAGCATAAACTAGAGTGCAGAAAATAAAAGGGTACAAGATAGTGTTCCTTTTTGAGTTTCTTTGCTATTGTTCACTTGAATGCAATCACCACACCCTATCACCCTCCAACAATACTACAATAATTTGTAGTAGGGCTTGTCATGCAGGTAATATATTGAAAAAATTAAGCATATAATTAGACATGTACTTTGCTGTTGACAATGTCACATCTATTTAAATGTGATTAATAATGCTTGGTCTTTAATGAAAGATAGATTTCCATTTTTTAAGGCATATTCCCAATGAGTATGTCTAAATAGGGCTCCATTATGTGTGACTTTTTCTAAATCAAGCAATTTTATACTATGCTTCATTAGCCAAGAATTAGTGACATTGAAATAGACAGTATGTGTATCTCATTAGTAAAAGCTGTCTCTGAGAGCTTGAGATAACAGATTGAGAAAGGATGATAACTATTTTTAAATCCTTTTTGTCTGTTCCATTAGACAAAAGCCTCGGATGTCATGAAACATCTTTATTTCTGCAGGATTTTTTTTTTTCCTTTTTTTCTGTTCTGACTGGTGTTTTCTTATTTCTAGGTTTTTGGATTTGTTTTTTCTGGTTTGTTTTCATTTAAGTAAGAGAAGCTACCATCTGAGAAATGTTTTAAGAATGAAGTCCTGAAAATTGTCCAGCTTGGTTGGCAGCTCACTCTTTAAGCATTAGTTCCTGGCCTAATGGCATAAAGCTTATATTTGTTTTTTTTTTTCCTTTCTATTTTTGCCTAGGCAAATTTTTCTATCTAATTTCAGGCCCAATGTCAGAGTTATCTGTGCCATTTCACTGTTGTGCTTCTTTTAAAATTCTGTTGTGTTTCAGCTTGTGGTTTCAAACCACTTTCAAAGATGGCTTTTGAATTTTGCCTGCTGAGCATTTACAACATCTGTGAGCTTGTCTACTTAATAATTAAGATCTTGATTCCATCAGGAAACATGTTATGGCACTCAAGATAAACCCCAGTTGCATGCCCCTTAGTCAAAACAGAAAGGCATTGCAGCAAAGCAGAAGTTGCTCCAAACTGATGTTTCAATTAGTTATACATGCAGTCTGTCATGGCTGCATTTAGACTATTTTGTCAAGTTGCTTATAAGAAAGCTGTAGATGACACTTCCAGAAGCTTTGCTGAAGTGAGATATGTTTCCTTTCTCACTTCCCTTTTGTCCACGGAGCTACATATCCTGTCAATAGAAAGGAAAAACCCCATGATCTTTGATTTACTAGGTGAATCTCTTCAGTGATAAACCAAGAAGCCAGTGAATTAGGTTGAAATAAGGAAGTTTCAGAGGGCAGTTGTTATAGATTACAGATGAATTGTTTTAATCAGTTAGTCATACGTCATTAAGTTTTGGTTTTGCTGTGAAGGTACATGTGGAGGCTTTAATATAAGGAGAACTTAGGAAAAAAAAATACCAAACCCAAACAAAAAAAACCCTCAGGATTGTTTAATTTCTAAGGATGAATATGAACTGGTGGTGTAAGTATATGATGATAGCATCTCTGAAGGACTGGAACTACCACATATTTTAGAAGCGGCAGGTCTTTGTAGGACTGGACTGTATGCACCTGTGTGGTAAAGGATCTGTGGTACCTGAGCCTTGCTCCTGTGTGATATGGATTGTGATCTGAACTGACCTGATGTGTGAGAAATCCTTGGCTGCTATTAAACAGTAAGAAGCTTGAAGCAGCCATTAGTACCTCATTGCTACTTCTCACTGCCAAGTTAATCTCTGAATATCCACCAGAGAAGCAAATAGGGTAGTGTAAAATGCATCACAACTCTGGGATGATGCCGCAGATGTTGTTTCTGGGAACTTCTGGAAAGTTTAAGGGCCTCATTTCATCAGTAGCCCTCCAAGTTGAGGAGTATGACAGAGCCGTACAGGAGGAGTTAAGAAACCATTTCTCACAGATATTGTGTTTGCTGTCTGTGCAGCATGACTGGGATGTGAGCCCAGTGACACTGTCTTCAGAAGCCAGCAGAGGTTTTAGGTCATCACAGAGGCATAAATAGGCATTGCGCAGAATTGCAATGATTTCATACCACACTCAATGCTTTGGTTTCTGATCTTAAACTGGTATCTCTGGTAAGGTTTTCTGAATATTGCTTAACTGATAAGCAAATTTCAAAGAAGAAATTTAGGTGTCCATACCAAGACAGGTGCACTGGATAGTTGGGAATCTAGACCGAGAGTGGGAAAAGCATAAAATGTTATCTCAGTCCCTCTTAAATTAGGAGACCTGAGCCCTAAGGAGATGCGCTTTGCCTGTAAAGGGATACAATCAATTTAACTGCCTCAGGGTATGAAGCCTCTCCTTTTGCCTTGCCTAAGTCCTTATCTCATCCAAAGAATATCAGAGAAAGCAAGAGGCAGGAAAATGGAAATGGCTAGTGAGACTAAGGTTTATGTGTGTACATTAGAGAGAATAAACATTGTCCTGACTAGCAAGTTAATCCCAAACTTGGTCATTTAAACTGCTCTTTTGTTTATGGTCACAAGTAAAATGACTCCTTTGATGCAGTAATGCAGTATTGATCCATTTCCTTACTCTATTTTAATCATCAGTAATTAACATAGGTGCCACACTGACAATTAACAATTAATTTAGGTGCTGATACTACTAAAAACATTATGTGTGCCATATACTAGTTTGGTTTTTATGATGTTTCCAGAATCAATTTTCATTTAGTTTTCAGTTAATATTGCACGTGTTCTTCTAAGTATCCAGTTAGCTTGAGAACTATTATTTTACTTAAGCTTTATTTTTACAAAGACAGGTCTTGCCACGAGAAAACTGCAGAATCTTAAGCATCTTGTGGGTAGACCAACTCACTTCTCAACTAATGCTCCTAGTTTTCTCATCTGGTCCAGAAACAGTCTAGTTATGTTTTTGGCAATGAACTAAATTTAATATAAGCATTATCCTTAACTAAACCAGCATATAGTCTTCACTAAAGATGGAGGTTTTTGTGTTTTTATTTATTTTGTCCTGTGACTCTCTGAGCTCTAGCATGAAAAGAGTAACTACTGTTGGAGTAACAGAATTAAAGGACATTCCTGGAATTGATTTGTATCCTTATACTCAGTGCCTTTCGTGAAAAATACTGGTAGAAGAATATCTTTCAAGTTCTGTTCTTGTTTGTGGTAGAAGAGGAAAAGTAGTTGTAAGTCTTAAGCATCCATAGGTCTAAACCCCTGCCATTCAACCTGTAAAAATTAAAATAAACACCTTTCAGGTTTTGTTGTCGTTATTTGTTACTGATTGCATTTTTTATACTTCTTATGTGCTTATCCTCACCCCTGTCTTTCTGTGTAGGTATTTTCAGGGAGTTTGGTGGTGCGAGATGTGTGCACAACATAGTAAAGTATCCTCAGTGCCGACAGCATGCCCTAATGATCATCCAGCAGTTGGTGTTATCACCTAGTGGAGAAGACGATATGGGCACTTTGTTGGGACTGATGCATTCGGCTCCACCTACAGAACTGCAGCTGAAAACGGACATTTTAAGGGTAAATGAAGTAGTGCTGATGACTCTTTCTCCTAAGCCACTGTTTTAAAAAAGAAAACATTGAGAAAGGCATTGGATTACATGCATGGTATTTAGCTACTGAATGTAGATTATCTCTGGAGCTGAAATTTGGTGATAGTTTTTATTTTCTGCCATATGTCTATGGCAGGTTTCAGAATCAGAGATGAAGGCTAGCAAGTGAGTATACGTGTTTAGCATCATCGCTTGTAATCAGCCTCAGTGGATAGGAAATGATGTTCTACAGCTATGATAATAATCCCTGGTGGAGAATTATTTAGTTAAAAAAATGAGAATGCATGAGGAGGTGAGAAAACAACCATATAAGTTGATTTTCAGTGCAGGCTTGCATTTTCCTCTGGCAGGATTAATTTATTTTACTAAATTGCTATTTCTAAGTGTTCAGTTAGTTTATGTAAATGTGAATTGTAATGACCATGCAGAAGATAAAGCTAAAGAACTTTCTTCCTTCAGCAAAACAGTGGAAGATGAGAAAGTAAGGCTGTGAGTGGAGAAGGGAGAAGACTATCATCTGTATTCCGTCATATACGGTCTTTTGGCTGCTAATCTAGACCCACATATTCTTCTCAGAAGAGCTGATGTTATTTTTGTAAATTTCATACTCTTATTTAGGGTAAAAGAGCTGAAGCAGGTAGCATTAAGTAAATGAGTCTTTTGGAGAGAACTCTGAGACACCTAAGTTCGTCTCTGTTCGAAGGAGCTGTAATATTTCTCTGGCAGATGAGTAACTTGATATTATTCCAAAAGACAGAAGGGAAAGTATTACTATGGTTCATTTGACATGTTTTGTCTCTCAAGGTCTTCAGGTTGTTTTATCTTTTGAGCATGTCTCATTCATGTTACTCTAGGGAAGAGAAAGAATATTGCAGTTCCCCAGCAGATTCAATATCCAAAGTCAGGTTTCTGTCCTTCATCTGACCTGTTGTATTTGCCTTCCATTGGTGCTATTTTCAGAAGTTTTGGTCATAGGACTGACAACCCACAATGGTGCTGTGATGTGTCTCTAACTGTTTATCCAGGTTTGACAGGAAACGAGATACTGCCTTCAAAGGAATGATAATCTGACTGTTTCACTACCCATCTTCTAAGTACTTAAACCCAAGCATGACTGAAGAAGTAAACTCCTGGGGATGGAAGATGCCCCCTAGACTATTTTTCTTTATCAGTAATGGTTTTTTGCTGTTTCTGTGCTTCATGCAGAGAGACTTTTTATTCTATATTCCATATTCTTATGTGGCTCAAACTTCCCATGACAGCTGTATTTTTGTTTGTTTTTGATTGGGTGGATAGGCTTCCCACTTGTGAATTCACAGATAAATTAGTGTTATTCTCTAGTACCTAGATTCATGCAGTTTCTGCTGTTTATAATTTGGCTTTGTATTTGTTCAGTCAGTAAGGTTTTATCCATTTTTGTTTCTCTCAGTCTTATTATTAAAGAGCAACTCCTACAATCAAGTTTCACTCAGTTCAGAGATTTATAGGTTTCATTATAGAGGAGGGGTAAAAACTAAGGGGAGTGGTTTTTTACTAGCTCATTGCTGACGTTTTTATACTTGAGTGTTGTTGTGGCTTCGTGGCTGCTAGGTCTTATGCATTGTAGACGTCTGGGAGACCTGTGTTAAGAAGTTCCAGGCTTAGTTTTGTCATTGCAAGAGGCAATTGTTTATCCACTCTATTTGAAATTGTTTGTGAAGTATGGTAGCAGAGTAGATTCCTTTCCAGCAGTTATATTCTCTGCCTTGTCACTAAAGGAATTACCTGGGGATTTTTGGCTCCATTCTAGGCTTGGCCAAGTCTTTTCTGTTGGCAGATTTATTTATCCCTTTAATTTCTTATTTCTAAATTAGGAGCAGTGCTTTTTATTTTGTGAGAACTTGAGGATGAGGACTCTTGCAGTAGACAGTTGATCTTTGAGGACTTAAGGCAGTACCAAATTCTGATCAATGACATGAGGATTTTCCTAGCATATCAAACAGAAGCATTCTTACCTTTTTACAAGCTGTTTGTAATGCTGCTGCTTTATTATTTTTTTTTTTGTCTTCTTCTTCATTTCAATTGTTTGTTTTGTCCATAGGCCCTGCTCTCGGTGCTGAGAGAAAGTCACCGCACAAGAACTGTTTTTAGAAAAGTTGGTGGATTTGTGTATGTAATATCTTTACTCGTTGCTATGGAAAGGTCTTTGTGCTCACCACCTAAGAATGGCTGGGAGAAAGTAAACCAGAATCAAGTGTTTGAACTGCTTCACACTGTGTTCTGCACATTGACTGCAGCAATGCGCTACGAGCCAGCCAACTCTCATTTCTTCAAAACAGAGATCCAGTATGAAAAACTGGCAGATGCTGTTCGATTACTTGGCTGCTTCTCAGACTTAAGAAAAATAAGTCCCTTGAATGTCTTCCCTTCAAATACACAACTGTTTCAAAGACTTTTGGAGGATGACCTAATATCCCTGGATTCTGTGTCACCTACACTAAGACACTGCAGCAAACTTTTTATTTACCTTTACAAGGTAGCAACAGACTCTTTTGACAGGTATGAACTTTGCTTCTTCCCTCTCTTTTTTTCTGTCTTCCTGCCCTTCCTCTTGCCCCACTCTGTTGTTCCCCAAAGTATTTTTCTTTAAACATGTTCATTACAAGCTTTTGTATTTCCATGTTAATATATTTCTTTGTTCCTTCACTCCAACGAGAGGAATATAAGGTGTCAACATCTAACCCAATATTGACTTAGCTTGCTTGCATTCTCCAGGGTATGAAGTGTTCTCTCTGATGCTGAATTTTTTTGTCATGGCAGCAATGAATTCAGATGTCAGTTTATTATATGTGATGTTTTGAAGAAACCTGTTGATTGTTAGGCAGACTGTCTGGTTGTTTTATGATACAAAACTACTAGATTTTTATGCTTTTATTAAGTCAAATGAAAAATTGGTTGTTGAACCTCACACCTCAACTTCATGTTTCCTTTTATATGGGACTTTAAAGTAAGAAATTAGATAATATCATGATGGATTTAAAATCACAGAATCATTTGTGTTGGAAAAGACACTTAAAGTCATCAAATTCAACTGTAAACCCAGCACTGCCAGGTCCACCACTAAACCATATCCATAAGCGCACAGCTACACGTCTTTTACATACCTTCAAGGATGGCTCTTCCATGACTTTCCTAGGCAGCCTATTCCAATGCTTGACAATCCTTTCTGTGAACAAATTTTTCCTACTATCCAATCAAAACCTCTGCTGGCACAACTTGAGGCCATTTCCTCTTGTCCAGTTGTGTGTTATCTGTGAGAAGAGACCAACACCCACCTTGCTACAACCTCCTTTCAGATAGTTATGGAGAGTGATAAGGTCTCTGCCTCAGCCTCCTTTTCTCCTTACTAAACACACATAGACTGGACATTTTGATGGATTGGCACATTCTTTAAAGTTCTGGCTAGTCTGTAACTGGGAGACATTCACAGAGTTAAACAACTAGAATTTAAGTTATGCTTGATATTTGAAATGAACAGTAATGTGTGTCTTAAAGTTGATTCAAAATGACAACAAAACTTACTGAAGCATGCACTGAAGGTTGGCTTGTCTTGCGGTAGTTCTTTACCATAATTTGGAGTACAAAACAGTAAAACATTGTTTTGTGTTTTACCTAATCTTCATCTTTGGGACCTTGGAGCTTCTGCACCTCAGCTATTTAATGCATGTGACACTGCTTTAGTAAGATGGACCATTCGGTTAGTATAACACAGGGTCTGATTTTTCCAAGCACTGTCTCTGTATGTTGAGATATTAATAAAGCTGCCAGTTGGTCAGGCTTCTTAAGCTAAGAGACTAGTAAAATACAAACTTTATGGGTTTGTTAATGAACTTATTGCCAACAAAGCAGCAAAAACTTAATGCTTTTCTCTTTTTTAAAAAAACAACCAATGAAAAAAGAACTCCAAACCACACTCCCAAAAAAATTCAAACAAAGCCCCTCCAAACCAAACAAAAGCCAAGCACAGAAATCAGTTTACTTGGTAAAATTTTAAAGCATTATTAAAGCATTCAGATAGGGGAAGGAAAATGTGTATCAAGAATGCATTCTACATACTATATAATGTTGACTAACTGGAGTATGAGGAATCAATGGGGTAAGTAAATCACATGCTGGTGTTGTATAAGATACCTTTTTAAGTTCGGGTTTTTTTGCAGTGATTTTATTTCTTACCCATGTTAGTTACATGGTAAGTAACTGTTAATTTACTGAGGCTTTACTTTTTCCTCTCAGTTTTTGCTGTTTAACATTAGAAGATGTTCTGTTTTGTGAGTGTGTTCATATCAATTAACCTTTGCAGAGTAATGAACAAGCAGTGCAGGGTCATACCATAAAACAAGTACACACTTTGCATGCCTGTGTGTTTACCTGATGTCGATCAGCAGTGTCCTTTGTTGCCTGTGTTGTTTCTGAAGAATGGATCCCAGTAATGATTTTTTTGGTGCTTTGGTAAAACTAACAAGCTTATGGCCTCTGGTTTCTTCTCTAACCTTTCTGTCCTACCCCGTCTGTTTTGTCTGTAGTCGTGCAGAACAGATTCCTCCTTGCCTGACAAATGAGACTTCTCTCCCCTCTCCCTGGGGTACACCAGCTTTGTCCAGGAAAAGGTACCGACCCTTCAAAGAGAAGTTGATCTTGCTTCTGATTTCTCTCTCACTGTTGTGTTTCTTGGTTTGTGCTTTCTCTTTCTTTCCTCTCAAGCTGCTATTTTTCCTGACGTGGTCTTTTTCACTTGTGTATTTACTGGATAGAATAAACGTAAAGGTATATTTCTTAATCCTAGGAAGTGATGCTAATGGATGAAATTAGAGGTGTCTCCAGACTCCTGAAACACGCTTAAGTTCGTGATTCAAAACTGAATAAGGTCTCATATAAGAAACAATCTAAGGGATGTATAAATGGCACTCTCAGGAGCAGTTCAAAGCAGGACTGTGCTAGTAGATCAAGTGATACAGCAGGATTTCTTTTTGCTTGAGTAATTTTTCAGGAAAAGGTACTTTCAGTAGGAAGGTGGATGGCTTGTGAAGGTGCTCATTTGTTAGTAATTGCAAAGAATTAAAAATAGAGACTGAACCTGTCAGTACTTGAATACCAAATGATGTAGAGGCATGCTAAATTAAAAGGCTTGGAAAGAAAGCACAAATGGCACAATTCAGAAATCCTAGTACCCTCTTTCCTTACCAAGCTGCTATTTTTTTTTTTTTTTTATCTTTATGTGTGATAATTTATTTTTTTTTTTCCTTTAAAAACAAGTAAACAAAAAAGTTTACTGATCCAGCTACAATGTGACTTACAGGCCTGTGCAAATGATGAAAAGGAGATTTTTCTTGGAGCACATAGGGAAAGGGGCAACTGTTTGTTATCTGAAGATGCAGATTAGGTAGGCATTTGCTTTTGAAGGCTGAAATAACATTTGGAATACTGTGGGTTATCTGAGGTGTAGGTGCCATGGGTGGAAAATACAGTCATTCTGTGACTGTTTTCTATGGAGGCTTTTTACGGCTTCATTCATAATATTAACCTCTAGCATTATGGATTGCTCTTTCCTTTAGTACATTTTGCTGTTCTCCCAAGGGTAACTAGTCTGGCTGCTCAGGTTCACCTAAAAGGACATGGGACTGTTGGAACCAATCCAGAGGAGGGCCATGAGGATGATCAGGGGACTGGAGCACCTCCCCTATGAAGATAGCTGTGAAAGTTGGGGCTGTTCAGCCTGGAGAACAACCCCTCTTCCTGTATCTGAAGGGGGCCTATAAGGGTGCTGGGGAGTGACTCTTCATTAGGGACTGTAGTGGTAGGACAAGGGGTAACAGGTTAAAACTTAAACAAGTGAAGTTTAGACTGGAGATAAGGAGGAAATTCTTTACTGTAAGGGTGGTGAGGCACTGGAATGGGCTGCCCAGGGAAGCTGTGAATGCTCCATCCCTGATGGTGTTCAAGGCCAGGCTGGAGAGATTGTTGGGTGGCATGGTTTAGTGGGAGGTGTCCCTGCCCATGGCAGCAGGAGTTGGAACTTGTTGATCTGAAGGTCCTTTGCAATCCTAACTGTTCTGTGATTCTAATTACTCAAGCATACAGGTGTGCAAAGCAGAACCCATACAATGCCTGCCAAACAGGAGCTGATTTCAGGGTGTAATGAGTGAAAGAGTACCACATGAGTAGTTGATGCAGCCTGGTAATTAAAATATAAATAAATGTATGTATGAATAGATATGTTAGTCTTCCTTTTTAATATTGGATAGCTTAAAGGTCAGTATCCCTGTGGGGTGCTTTGGGCAATTCAGGTAAACACTAGTGTATTAATGTGGGTACTTTCTGAGGTGAAGGAATATGTTTGACTTGGATCTTCACAAACAAAAAAGGCCTTTGCCTAATAACAGTTGTGTGAGACTCAAAGCAAAAGTGGACAGAAAGAATGATTATGCAGGTTTGGTCTGCATTTCAAATCTCTTTTGTAAAAGACTATTTTTAATTAGAAAATAGGGCTAGGGCTTTCAAAAAGTCTGTTTGATCAGCTGTTTACTTTCTCACAGTTGTTCAGCGTCATGTTTGTCATTCCTACTGAATTCAGTGCTAGCACCTGGGATCTTCCTACTTTCAAAAATAAGCAGTTTGGGTTTTGTAGTCCAATATTATTTGATTTTCTTTTTTTTTTTTTCCTCTTTTTAACTGTCAGATATGGTCAGATTCTGTTGAAGCTGACTCTTTTGAGGGAAGTGTTTGCTGTTCTCTTACTGCTTTCTGTCTCCTTTACTTTGCTGTCCCGGGGTATCTGTTGCTGCTGTGACCTGGTTTTCTGCCTTTTAACTTGTAAGAGAGGTGCCTGAGGGAGAGAGCCCTGTGTTGTTTGGCTAAAAGAGCAACTCTTACAAGCAAAAATAGCTTGTACATTTCTGGTTTTGATGCACACAGTCCAGAATGGTTCTGGATGCACAAATATACTAATATTCTCTCTCAAACATGTCTACCACTTCTCAAAGCTGTATTTCCATGAGAAGTGGTACCCTCCAGGTGTTATCCTTTCTGTAAAAGCACAGGTAGGGCTGCTCCAGCACATGCATTGGGATAGTGATGCATAGCTGTCCTTCCTGCTGCTGGGAATACATTGTTCTTCAAGCCATGCTGGGTAATTGGAATCAATTGCCAGTTTGATAGCTGTAAATTTTGGAAGAAAAACCTTGATGAGGCATTCTCACAATTTTTACTGTGTTTTTTTTTTTTTTTTCTTATTTTTCTTTTTTTTTTGAGAGGCTGCCCAACAGGGTAAAGTACAGAATAGAATGTAGCTTTGACTTTAAAATACTTTTAGCCTTTGTTTTTATAAAATTTGGATGGTGATTGCTTTTGGAGAATGATATACAGAGGGTTTAGCTATTACTTGTTTCTTTCCAGTGAAAATGTTATAATTCTCATCAAAGGTTGTACTTAATTATGTAATTTAAGTTCTGTTAAATTAGAGCTATGTGTTTTCTTCAGTACGCTGCCTTTTTCCACTGTCCACTTCTTCCTTTCTTCTCCCTTAAGCAGATCATAAAAAGAATGTGTAAGAATGGCTATATTAATTTATTGCAGGTTTTGTAACCTGCAACCTTCATCAAATTCTTTGGCAGGATTTTGTAGGGTCTATTTTCTTGTTCTTGCCTAGAGAAAGCTTTCTGAGCTGTTTTTTGTTCTTTTGATATAAGTACACCTTATATGGAAAAACTAAACCTAGAAGGTATTTTAAAATTTTGTGAAAACCTGTCAGTAATACATGCTTTAAGGACACAAATTTTACTTAGGTTGCTAACAGAAAAGCAAATTGCCTAGTCTTAACTATATCCCCTTCTCAGTCTGTTGTATAGAGTGTTGAATTCCAGGGCATTTGACGCCAGGATGACATGCTTGTTCGTGAATCATACTGAGCAATGGCTTGGGTTTTTATTAGGTTTTCCCTGTATGTTACCATGTTATATTCTCACAGTTTACCTCATGAAGTGAATATGATAGTGGAGCTTGGGGATATTAAAGGCAAAATTTGCGCTTGAAAGTGGGTGGAAGCTTGATCTTCAAGAATGTCTTGGGGCGTGGAATATTACTAGACTGAAGAGCATTCTTAAATTCAAGTGGGTATTTAGTTTTTTAACTATATCCTGTAAAACTTGCATTGGTGCAAGTTTTGACTCAAGGTATCTTTGGAAAGAACTAGAAGTTTTCTTCTTCAGATGAAAAGCAGGGCTGTTCAGTTGCATGAGAATTGCCTGGTTTTCAGTCTGTTACAACAGAGAAAAGGGTTGAGATAACATCTTTCTATAATATTATTACTGGTGGTTCAGCTGTTCTAAATTTCATTTAGTTTTAACAGAGAATTTGAAGCCTTGCTATATCTGCCAGATGTTTCGATTGGTGAGTCAGCTAGAGAAGTTTAGGAAACTGATGGTTAGAGAGATTGTAAAAACACTAGGAAAAATTAAGATTTTTTTTTTTAATGTGATTGGTTACAATAGCATTGCTATACTATTTTGTGTTTACTATCAATATTATCTGAATAAGGAAAGCATCAGTAATTTAATCTTTCTTCAATAGCTGCCAGCTGTTGATCTACCATGAGCCTTTTCAATAGGAATGCTTTTGCTGGAATATTATTTATCCAGCCCGTTTTCCAGCCAGCACAAGGAGATCATACTATGCTTCCTAGTGTCCTCTCTTAGGCTAAGTAACCCACTGCTTCAGCCTTCCCCCATAAGACACATTGCTTTTTGGGGTCTGTGTGTGTTTTGAGATGTAACCTTCAAGGTGTTTAGGACAGAATTGCACTTGCAGCCTTCTTCATCTCCCATCTATGTCCTGTTTTTCAGACGTGCAGATTTCCTAGTTGGAAGTGCCTAATGGGTGAGGCACAGTGAGTCTCTAAGTGTTATTTCTATTAGGGTTAGGGCTTAGGTACACCTCTGTCACTGAGAACAGGAGAGAGAAAATGCCTCTTTCAGGTAATCTGATAAAGAAGGGACCCATTTTTAGCTGTATTTGCTTGCAAAACAGAAGGCAGTGTTTCTTCAAGAAAAATTGTTACATAGTTTGTTTCTTCTTACAAATAAGCATATATGATGAATACTGTGAGAATATGGATAGGTTTGTTTGGGTTTTTGGGGAGATTTTGTCTGTGGTGAGCATGAGTCTTTTGAGCTATCTTTTGCTTCTAAAGTACCATCTTTAAAGCATATGTTCAGTAAGCTGCTCATGCTGTTTGTATATTTGTGTGTGCTGAAAGAAGAATGGCACCAAGCCGATACCTCTGAGAGTTTCAATGAGTAACGTGTCTACAGCTCTCAGCACAAGTGGTTGCTTCTAAGTCAGTGTGCCAAAGCCTGTTTTCCCTGGATCTGACTAAAGCAGCTTAATGTTAAACTTAATTGTCATAGCAGTTGTGGACTGAGAGCATATGGGCTTCTGGCACAAATGTACATCAAGACCAACTTTCTGTTCCTGTAGGCTAATTGGAGATTGCCAAGAGTTCTGTGGTAGCCCTTTTTATAATCAGTTGTTAATGAAAAGCAAATGGGAGAAACCCATTCATTCACCAGAAGAGGCACAGTGGTAGCTTGTATGCTGGTGTTGCTGTGTGCTGCCACTGCAACTGGAATTAAAAGAGGGAGACAATAAAGGCAACCTTCAAACTCTGTCGCACCTGGAGAAAAAGACTTCTGAATCCAAACATAGTTGAATTGAAACAATTCCAGATTGTGTTTGGGACAACATGTCCAACAGGTTTGAGAAGAGGAAAGCACTTGGTCTAAACTGAGGGAAGAGAAAGGAGAAGGCAGTAATGTCTATAGGCCAGTTCAACTTCACAACTCTATGAAAAATTCAAAGCTAATAACAGATGGGTGTTGTAACCATGGGATGTTTTCTGTCCTGCAGGCATGCGTATCATTCTGTTTCAACACCTCCTGTTTGCCCTCAGAAAAACATAGCTGATGTGAAACTCCAAACAGGACCCACATCCTTACAAATCTCTGATGCAGTTGTTATCCACCCTGGTGCTATGCTTGCAATGCTGGATCTTCTGGCCTCTGTTGGATCAGCTACACACCCAGAGGTAGGGAAAAATTTTACTATCTTAAGCTTTGAGAGTAACTGTGAAAAAGGATGGCTATGGGAAATAGGAAAACTGATTATGTCCTCTTGTTTTTTTGCTGAGAAACTATGTTTTACAGACCAAAAGAGTTGAGGTTGTGAGCCGCTGGAGAAGGTTGCCTAGAGAGATTGTGGCTGGCCCATCCCTGGCAGTGTCCAAGGCCAGCTTGGACAGGACTTGGAGCAACCTGGTCTAGTGGAAGGTTGCAGGGAGTTGGAACTAGATAATATTTTAAGTCTCTTCCAACCGAAACCTAAATTCTGTGATTCTCCGATATGAATAACTAGTGATGTAGAGGTCTGATAGAAATTGTGTTACTCTTTGACTTTGTTTTGTTTGTCTCTTTCACTCTCCTATTGTAAGTCTAAAGAAAGGTCTTATATGGACATCAAGTAAGTTTCCAAGCAGTATAGTTAATTCATGTTCTCCATGGTATATTAGGTGCTAATGCACAGTATGAGGAGAAAACAGAATTGGACATTATTGCTTGGTGTATATGTGGGTTTTGAGTTAGCTGGCATATGTTCTAGGTTGCAAACTGTACTGCCTGCATTGTACAATTCCCAAGCCAAAACCTCTACTGGTGGTTTGTATAAAGGTTTTGTTGGACATTTTTTGAAGTTGATTAAGTATTTTTCTTCTGAGATGTCTTCCCTGAAGACTTATTTCTGCTGGTGAAAAGTGGATGTTAGTTTAACTTATCCCTATCTGAATTGTTTTTCTTTACAGTGATCAGGATAATCATATAACTTATCATTTTATGTAAAGAAATTGAAATGTCTCTTCACACACACCACACATGCATGCCCTCCCCCAACACACGTGTGCACATATATTTAAGTATAGGATACTTTATGTATTTATTGCTAATGGTAGTTTCCTTTTCATTATTATGCATAAGAGCTTTCTTTTATTTGCCTTCTCAGCTTGTGTCTTCTCAAGATATGTGCTCTTCTTTATTTCAGCATGCACTGGATCTCCAGCTGGCAGTGGCAAATATCCTCCAGTCTCTAGTTCACACAGAGAGAAATCAGCAAGTCATGTGTGAAGCTGGACTCCATGCACGGCTTCTACAAAGATGCAGTGCTGCTCTGGCTGATGAGGACCACTCACTGCATCCTCCACTCCAAAGGATGTTTGAAAGGCTGGCATCTCAGGCACTGCAGCCGATGGTGTTGAGGTCAGAGCAATAGCATTGAAGTCCAGTTGAGCTGAGCAGCTACCTGCACTGTTGCTAGATGGCTGTAAATGGCTCAGATTGGTAGATGTCTTAAGTTACCTTGTGTGGTAGTGATTGCACAGGATCCCATTTGATTTCTAATCAAATTGACTGTCTTGGTTCTGCTAATCAACGTGTAATCCTGGACACTCTGGGAATTGTAGGGTTGGGGAAAAGGGAGAAGTGTGGAGCAGGGAAATCTATCTGGTATTTTTCACAGAGATTGTATTGAAGTTAAATGCTTGCTTTCTTTTTGCAAATCTTGAGAGGCTATTAAAAATGCCATTCCTGGCTAGGTCCTTGGGAAGAGGAAACATGAGGATGGATTCCTTGACTTTTCTGTGGAATGTTAAATACCTTAGACTGGAAAAGCATCAGGCCAGCAGTTTTATTTAGAACTTTTGTTTGTGTGAAGGTAATGCAGAAGTGCGATATAAGACTTGTCTGGAAATATCTGGGGATAAGTAGCTTTAAAAAGTTGATCTTTCTACAAGTTCATGCAAGTAGATTTGTACATCTATGCTAGTACTAGAAAATCAGGCTTGAAAAGTTTATGAGCATACTTTGAGCCATTTGTTAAATACCCACCCAATTATATGATGGTTTGCATTGCTTGCTAGATTCTGGGGACACCTTTTTGTGGTATTTCAATATGGAAAGGGGCTTACTAAAAACAAGACACATTTTAGTAGGGTATATAGTGACAGGACCAAGGGCAAGGGTTTAAAGCTGAAAGTGTGTGGGTTAAGATTCAACATAGGGAAGACATTTTTTTTACAATGAGGGTGGTGAGGCAACCACTGGAACAGGTTGCCCAGAGAAGCTGTGGATGCCCCATCATTAAAGTGTTTGAGCTCATCTTGGAGAGGGTTTTGAGAAACCCAGTGGGGTGAAAGATGTCCCAGCCCACAGCAGAGGGTTTAGACAAGATAATCTTTACAGGTTCCTTCTGACCCAAACCATCCAGTGATGCTGTGATCTTAGCTGGGATAAAGAAGTTAACTGTGTTATCTCTTATGGGTATTTGACTAGCTGACCTATAACCAGGACAGTTGCCCAGTTCACTTCAGTGACATGCAGAATTGTTTGTGATGCTGCTACAAGAAGCACTCTTGCTGGTAGTCACATCACAAGGATAAATACTGATAGCCTAGGTAGCTGCAGATATAGATACTACAGTTATCTATTGGTAGATCTCATGGTATAAGCACAGCTGGTAACTCAGAACCATGCACCCGCTTGCTTACTCCCCCCAGCCTTACTCCCCCCTGTCCCAGAGGGTTGGGAGGAGAATCGAAAGAATGTAACTCCCATGGGTTGAGATAAAAACAGTCCAGTAACTAAGGTATAACACAAACCACTGCTGCTTTAGCCAATAGTAATAATAATAAGGGGAATAGCAAGGGAAGAGAATATAACCACTCACCACTTACCAACCGATACCCAGCCCAACCCTGAGCAGCGATCTGGGCCTTCCAGGTAGCTCCCCTCGATTTATATCCTGGGCATGACATGCTGTGGTAAGGGATACCTCTTTGGTCAGTTTGGGTCAGGTGTCCTGTCTCTGCTTCCTCCCAGCTTCCCCTCATCCTGGGCAAATCATGAGACTTAAGTCCTTGGTCAGAGTAAACATTACTTGGCAACAACTAAAAACATCTGTGTTATCAGCACTGTTTCCCAGGCTGAAAGTCAAAAACACAGCACTGCACCAGCTACTGAGAAGGAGAAAAATGACTGCTACTGCTGAACCCAGGACAGTAGAGATGTTAATAGCTCTGTAATGAGCCCTGAGCCAAATAAGATGCAAGGATAAAACAGAGCTGAGGTCACTTACATCAACTTATGATCTGCCTTTCCACATGAGTTCAGCTTGCTGAATTTGCCTCCATGAGTGTCCTGACATTCTCCTACAGGATATGGCAGCGTCCTGTTAAGTCTTTGGAATTAAGAAAAGGAAGTTGGGAGCTTTATCAAATTTCTTGATGTCAACTATTGAGATCATGGGTTCAAAACTTTTGGATGGTTTAAATGTATTTCTTGTAATTATGCGCTAGTTAATTAGTTAAAAGCTAAGCTTATTACCATTACTGTCTTTTTAAAAAAATACTATTAAATTTGATGTGATTTTACACAAAGAGATAGACAAAAGTATTTGTAAATCCTTTTTTATTCTCTTTCTTAGGGAATTTTTACGCTTGGGAAATCCTTTGAATTGCGGAGCCTGGGACAAAAAGCTGTTGAAACAGTACCGGGTGCACAAACCTAGCTCTCTGAGTTTTGAACCGGAAATGAGAAGTAGGTGCTGTAGTGCCAGAAATGTGCAAGAAGATTGCTTTAACTGACATCCCCCAATTTCACACTTGCATAAGATTTATAGATGTGCATCAGTAAAAACCTAACTTAGTGCCAGTTTTGTATGACTTTGAAATTATTAGAACAGTTTGACTGGTAAAAGATCTAAAAGTAGAGGGAATGTAGTAATTGTATTTAATATATATGCAGAGAATTAATTACAACTCTTTACTCTTACGAACAGTAACTATTATGATAGTAGCTTGCTTTTAAGTCTTGAGTAGATCCTATGTTTGCAGTATTTAACAGTAAAAGAAAAAATATTTTTCTCAGATACTTTCATTTGAACATCACATTGTTAAATATATGTAATGTGTCTCATGGGTTCAGTAAGGTGTCAGATAAAACAACTGAAATTCATACATTAAAGCATAATTTATTTCAGCTAAACCCAAGAATGTGGCTATTAACATTACTAATAATGAAAAAGAAATAGAATTAAAAAGAAACAAAAGCACAATTTATATATTTTGGCAGAATCTCAATGTAATAATTATTTCTCTTATTAAAGAGGTAGAAACTGGAGTTGGAATACCCACTCTTAATTATTTAAACCTCAGTAGCCCCTTTTTAACCTTTCATTAATTTTTCAGGGTAAATATTCACAATGGTTTTACTTCATTACTCACTTTTAATGTGTTTATTTTCTTAGTAAAATGGAAATCTGTAATAGTATGTGGTAAGCATGTGTTGAATTATGATCACATGCTAACAAAAATTTTAAAGGATAGACTTATGTTAGCTTTTCTTAAAAAAATGAAGGGGGTGACACTACAACAACTGAGTTTCAGCTTTAGTCCTGGAAATAACACTGTGGGAAGGTATTCATAATGTATTTTGATAGGATTTTCACTATATTCCTGATTATAGATACACAGACATATGGCTGTGCAGTGGAAATTCTTTGGTGGTATCCTGTCATGGGAGTATATCCATCTGATAGAATTCGTATTTTATCAGCAATTACACATCAGCTCTGACTTTCACACTGGAAAGTTACATCTGTTTTCCAGTTGTTCAATAAATCAGTTTGGTGACTTCACTGAATGCCTGTAACCATCAGATCTCTCCAGCTGATCCAAGCCTCTGTTCCGCATGTGCAGTTTACTATTGTTATCCATGAGTTTTACAGCTTGGATGATTTGCAGCATAGGAGAGTCTCAGTAAAGCATTATACAAAGGAAATTGATAAGTTTCCAAAGCATGAGATATTTATTTCTATGTGTCACCTCAGTCATTGTATGGCTGAATTAGTCAATGGTGATTGACAATTCAGCTATTGCACTAGATAAGGTACTTGAAAAGTATGAGTAAATAGCCTGAAAATGCCACCCTTTTGCAATGCTATGTTCTTTCTTGGCTTCTACTGTAGATAGCATGGTTACCTCAATGGAAGGTCTGGGTTCTGACAACGTCTTCAGTTTGCATGAAGACAGCCACTATAGGATAAGCAAGAGCCTGCTCAAGCCAGCAGAAGGGAGCACAGTACCCCTGACGAGAGTGAAGTGTTTGGTCTCCATGACAACTCCACATGATATCAGGCTTCATGGATCATCAGTTACGCCAGCATTCATTGAGTTTGACACTTCTCTTGAAGGGTTTGGGTAAGGTCCCACAGTGCTCTCTGATAACATGGGGCAAAATGCAATGTTTTCTTACTTTCTTCTTTCAGAGGAATACTTGTAATTTTTAATGGACTGTTTGCAAACAAGAAACAAATGAATTATTTGTAGGAAGGAAAGGAGTACTTCAAGCTACATAAATTTCCACTCTGTTATTCATTAGTGCCTTGAAACCAAATGCTTGCTTGCCATCTGTGAAAGTAGAAGTAGGTATGTATCTAAACATTGATAGCACCCTCTCTGTTCTGGATTTCACCTGCCTTTTAAAAGAAAGGAACACCAACATACACTTGTAGAAACTCACTAGTTGATAGGATTTATGTGGAACATTTGGATGACCTATATGTTCTGAAGCCCACTTAAAATTTCTGAAGAACTTGGAAATGTGGAAATGAGCTATTTGGAAATACAAGTAAAACAGAGAAGGCAGCTATGTTGAGTTCAAAGAACTGAAAAAAAATTATCAAAAACTAGAGGTGTAGCTATGTTTTTCTTTTAACACCCAGTATTGCCTTTACTTACTTTTTTTTTGCTGAGTGAGGTGCTTTCGTTTTCAAAAGGGAGGAATTAGAATATAGTGAGAACTGTAATCAAAAGGAAGTTGACGGTGACCAGAACTGTGGACTGCTGTTGCTTTCAAGATGGGTGGTCAAGTTAACTCTTTATAGCTTAACGTGAGAACAAAATAACTTCTAGTTCTGTCAAGTGAATAGCCAACTTTTTTGTCTCTGATAAGGCAATTCATACAAACTGGAACCTGAACTCCTGTGGGGTTCACTTGAGCTCAGGTGGGCTTGTCAATGAAACCATCTGGGCTCTTATAATCTTTTAGTACCTAAGGGGCATACTCATATCTGTTTCCATTGTGTCCACAGCATCAGTGGCTCTTGTAAGGATCAAACAGCTAATCTGGTGAACTGTAACATTACTGTGAGAGCTTACACACTTAAAGTAAGAACACTAATATGCAGTTACCAGATCCTTTTAGTATTTAGCTAAGCCAGTCTGAGAACCCAGAACATCTCAAAGACTGAAGCAAGTTATGGTCACTCACAGAGCACCTTGTGCTATGGAGCAGCGTTAGCATAAGTCTTTGTGCCTTTGTAACACAGACATATGCTGCCAAAGCTCTTTGAACTGGAGGTAGTTTAGCTTCACAAAGAGAAATCTTTGACAATTTGTTTCTACTTTTCATAAATACAGTCAAGGGGAGAGATGATGTGCTTATGATACATTTTCCTAGACTTTAGTTAGTTTGAATTGGACTCTAATTATGTTGAGTTTAATAGACTCTGATGTGTTACTGGTCTTCTGTTTAACAGTTGCCTTTTCTTGCCAAGTTTGGCTCCTCATAATGCTCCTACAAATAATGCTGTTACAACAGGACTTATTGATGGTGCAGTTGTCAGTGGAATTGGAACTGGTAAGTACTCGAGTATGACTGTTAGCAGTGTTTTGTATCCAATGTTTAGTTCTCTTACAGTTTTTTGTTAGCTGTGAAGTGATAGTATGATGTTGGATGTTATACACTCATAATTGAGAATTTCTTAAGTCGTTTTTATGTGTGAGTTCCCAATGCTTTTTGCCTCCAAGTCAGTGAAAAGCAATATAAAATCCAAATGTGTGATTGCTTTAAAATACAAGGCTTTCACCAGCAGGAGTTGTAATCAAGAGAGATGTATGAATAATCAGCATGGATGCATTAAGAAATTGAGGTACTAGTGTGAAGGGCATAGGAATTGTGGTTTGAATTGTAACTGTGTACTTGTGGCTTTGTTCTGCTGAATTCTTGTCTGAATTTATTACAGTTATAGTTACATTGTCACAAAAATCCCATCAAAATTGTTTGCTATCCCTTATGCTTGTCCACTGTAGGCTGTTTCCTTACAGGAAATTAATCTTGTGCTGCAGGATTAATTTAACATGATTACTTAGTTAAAAAAGCTGTTCAGTCTAAAAACTAAGTTGAAGGTTTACTGGAGTAAGATGGAATTGGTGTTATACACTGCTGTCTGTGAGCTATTCATTCTGTGAGAGCATCCAAGGAGGTGAAATAGGGTCAGGTGTATATTGTAGAGAGATCTTCAGTGAGTCACACTTACGGAAGAAGAATGTCATGAAGATATTAGCAGTTTCTGAGGGCCTGATCTATTTCACTTTTTTGTCTAGGGGATTGAAACTAGGTTGTTCTGAACAAGCACAGCTTCAGAGTTGATGTTTATTTTTAGAATAGGAGGAAATAGTATGCAATTCTTGCTTTACTTTGTTTTGAAAGAAACCCCTGCAGTGTAGCTTTGTGTGGCTTTTCCTCCAAGCTTGACTCAGAAATGGAAGAAATAGCATTGAATTCTGTGAAGGAAAGGCTGAAGAAAGCACATCTGGTATCAACTGAGCTGATAAGAAAAAAGGAACAGGAGTAGGTAGGTATCTTAAGTACTAGCTACTGTAGCTGTATAATGGGCTTTCATTTTTGTTTCTAGGTGAAAGATTTTTCCCACCACCATCTGGTTTAAGCTACTCAACTTGGTTTTGTATTGAACATTTTAGTACACCTCCTAATAGCCATCCTGTGAGACTTCTTACTGTAGTGCGGCGTGCAAACTCCTCAGAGCAGCATTATGTATGCCTTGCCATTGTCCTCTCAGCAAAGGACCGGTCACTGATTGTTTCAACTAAAGAAGAATTACTTCAAAACTATGGTAAGAGTTGGGTAGTGTTGTCAGCTGATCCTGACAATATTATGTGAATGTGGCAGGAAGTTTAATTTGAACCTATTATCTAGAATTGTGTGTGATGGAACTTCAGTTGCAGCTTCAGCAGCTCCTGATGGGTTTTGACAGTGGAAAAATACAAAATGTGTGCTTGTAAAAATTAAGGAACTTCCATAATTTCTAAAGAAGATTCAATATCTACATATAAAGAATTTTTTTTTTTTTCCCAAAATCACAAGTTGATTTGAAGGAGGAATTACGTCATTGGTTCTGGAAGGTTTTTTTGCCTTTTATTTATCTATTTTATTTATTTATTTGAAAGTGATCAGTTATTCCACTTCGTGTTTTAACCCTGTGATCAGTTTTCAGAAAGAGGTTGAAGTAGAGTTTGTAGACTTTGTTTAGTTTCTTTCATCAAAGGTGGAATTATGGGAGGTACTGTGATGGTCTTAAATGACTCTGGCGAGCCCAGTGAACTGGCTAGAAAGAGCTATTGGTGTGTTCATGGGTTTCCGGCTTAGCCATCTCCTGTCTCCTGCCTTGTCCTCAATCAGAGCCTCCAAAACAAGTCAGTTCTGACAGGCTATTTATGCACTGTGGCTGTGAAAGAGCTGAGAGGATCAGCACATCATTCTAAGAAATTTCAGGCTTAGCTTTTCACCAGACTAACGCAGTTTGTTACAAGTGGTTATCAAAGATCTGTTTCTGCTTCTGTTCTTTCCTTTTGAGTGTCAGGGACTAATAAAGAATTCATACAACTGTTACTATTTTTAAAATCCCGAATAACAAAGCAAACTGTTGTAGAATGTTCCTTATTTTCATAAGTGGACATTCTCTCATAAACTGCAGTAGTTTCTCTTTGTGTTAAGTCAGGTTCAAAACCTGAAACTAGAGAACTGAAGACCCATAGTATAAGGAAGGAATTGAATCTCTCAGATTCCAAAGATATTGATGGGAGTTTCTTTCTCAGAAGACTGAATTCTTGTAAGAGAGAATGAAATAAGCTTATCTTCATATCAGTTGGTTTAATCTGCATTAGAGCTATAGATTGTGTGGTTTTAGTTTGTAAGCCCTTATTATCTAACTCCTTAAAAGTGATTGGATTTGATGAGGCTTTACCAGAGAATATCTGAAGGTCTCTAATTACGAAGACTATTTTTTTTAATTGAGTGGGATACTTTGCTTTACGGGAGTGCCTCCCTGATGTGGATAAGTCATCATTGGTGGTGTACCTACCTTCAAGTGCTGAGCAAGTAGGTACCTGAAGAACTGAGATGGCAGGCCCACCAGTGCAGGGACTAGAAGTACTGAGAGTCTATTGTAAGGATAAATGGGGGTGGTTTAAGAATCCTTCTTGTGATTGTTCTTAAAGGTGTTTGGTTGAGAAAAAGAATGTGAGTTTATTTTTGTATCTGAGGATTAGCTCCAAGAATGCTGCTTTTATCATTTTTCTGATGCTATTTCTAAAGAAATCAGGGTTCTCCTTGTGCAGACAGCTGTTGAGGTAGGAGGATTAGTGGTTTCTTTTCCTTCAACATGAAAGAATGAAGAGAGATATGAAAACCTGTTTTCGGTTTTCACTTTCAAGTAGAGTGAGAGCATGGGTCATTCTGCTTTGTGATGGAGAAGCTAATGCACTTGCAAACTCATCACGCTCTCTGGTATGACATTAAAGGATGCCTTTTAGAGAAATCAAAAAAATTGTGTGCTGAGAAGTGAAGTCCATTTCAACATTCAGGAGAAGAGAATTCAGCACCCATTAGTGAAAACAGACCTGTGAAATGCATGAAGAGTATAGGTGGGTGAATGGGGGGGTTGGGTGGTTAGCAGCCTGTGGTTGCAACAGCTGCAGAGAGGCTGGCAGTGAGTTTCTTTGGCTGTTGTCTGTAGGGCAGGCATCTGTTTCCCACTCCTTTCACTGCTGTCCCTGTAGGACACATCCGAGCCAGCAGCCAGGCAAGTGGTGCCTCTGGTAAACACATGAGAGAGAGAAAGCACTGCATGGAGTGAGGAACAAGGGGGGAAAATGAGAGAAAGTGCCGTGAGGATGTGAAACAGAACAGGAGGGGAGGGGTTCTCCAAGCACAGAGACCTCCTGTGGCACCTCGGAGGACTATGCTAGAGTAGGTAGTGGGGCCTGTGGAGGAGACCATGGTGAATCAGGGAAAAGTGTTAGGAGGAAGTCCGGGAACTATGGGTATCTTTCTCTCTAGAGTGTGAGAAAAGTGAAATATAGCTCTGTAGGTTTGGAGAGACATCTGTTATTTCTTGCTGACTACTACTGTAAAAACAGTTTCAGAAGAACAACAAAAGATCTTACTGTGACTTGCATGGTGGCATGAGGAAGTCAAGTTTTTACTCATTTCAGCTAAAATTTTTCATTCTTTCAGTTCTTGTATTTGAAAGTCATTCTTGTTAAGCATATTATTTTGTTCATATCCTGCTAATTGTATTTTTTTAAACTACATGCTGTCTGAAAAGCTGGCTTTAATGTATTGCTGTAGATTGTTTTGCAGAAAGTCCAGTGACACATTTGTCTGTTTTAAATTTTTGATAACATTTCTACTGGTGCACACTAATTGGTACATTTTCCTTTAGTTGATGACTTCAGTGAGGAATCATCATTTTATGAAATTCTTCCCTGTTGTGCCCGTTTCCGTTGTGGTGACCTCATTGTGGAAGGGCAGTGGCATCACCTAGTTCTGGTCATGAGTAAGGGCATGCTAAAGAACAGCACAGCTGCACTGTACCTTGATGGACAGCTTGTTAACACTGTTAAGGTAAACTAATTTTTTAAATCCTCATTTTTACTGTTTAGAGAAATTTCTGTCTGTGTCTATATATATGCACGAACCCCATACAAAACAAGAGTAAACCTAACATACCCCTTTTCCCCTGAAGAAGAACAACAAAACAAACCCACAAAATGAGGATCTTTTCAAAAAGGGGTCTTTGCTCGCTACACTGCCCAGAGCCAGCTCTAGTCCTTTTAAAAGAAGATAACAAATACTTTCTCAGGTGTGAGTAATAATAACTCTAAAATGAAGTGGACATGTGAGGCAAGAGTGGCAAGGCTATGCTGCTAACCACATTAATTACATCATAAAAAGCTGAAGATGACTTATCCTAGGACTATGTAGCAGATCTATCTTTGAATAATAGGGAGATTACAGAGTAAGCTTTGCCGATTTGTTCAGTTGTCGCTTTCTCAACCTTCTTGTCACCCCAGAAATAGTATCTTCTTGTCAGTGGTAGCCACTGAAATGTCCAGTGTTGTTAGATGATTGTAGATGAGACACATTTAGTTGTAAAGTATTTTGTGGTTAGGTGGAAGAAACTGGGAGACTAAAAGCAGAGAGCAGTGAAGAGCACTGCAAACCTGTCCACTGAGCACAAAGTATTCTGGACCAAAGAGCATTTTTCATCTGGGAAGTGGCCCTTAAAAGAGTAAGCTAAACCTGTTTTGGGGTGCAAATTAGCTAGCATTACTTTACTGCTATAGTATAAACATATAAATGTTACTATATTGTTATAGGTAAAACAATATTTTGACTTTCAAAGTTTACTTATCAGTCTTCCTTTTGCAGAAAGAATACTATAGTATCTTGTGCTTATAGGAGTAATACATGAGCACTTTCTGGCCATGCATACATGATTACATTCAATAGCTGGTAGCAGAATTTTTACAAGATAGAAAATGCGTGTGAGTTTGTTATCGTACTTACATATTTGTCTTACTGCCAACTGAAAATCTTATAAAATTGAGTTCATCACATTTGCACTTCAACACAGAACATTATAATTACCAAAGGCATGTCTTCACTTGGTGAAAAACGAGAAGAACGAACACATGTTTCTGAGATCATCTTACTGCTTTATGCAAAAAAAAAAAAGACTGTCATAGAGTGCCATGGTTTTAAAACCAAGATACAGCCTTGTTCATTAGTGTTTTCTAAGCACAGAACTCGCATGTTCTCATCCTGTGTTTCCATACACACCTTCAGCTTTTGAAAGCCACTTAACCTCTGATCTTTGCATTATTTACCTTCTGTTTCATGTTCACTGACTTTTGCTGTATGGCACTGTGCATTGCATAGCAATTGTTTGGTACATCCCCTGGTTTGCAAATTGCTTTCCCAGATTTCTGACCTGCCTACTTTATTTTTATGGTACCCATGCCCTTACAATAACTTCACCATAGTTTTCTCCCTTACAGCTTCACTATATTCATAGCAGTCCGAGTGGGTCTGGTTCTGCCAACCCACCTGTGGTCAGCACTGTTTATGCCTATATTGGTACACCACCCGCACAACGCCAGCTCTCTTCATTAGTGTGGCGGTTGGGCCCTACACATTTCCTGGAGGAAGTTTTGCCTGCCCCAGGTGTCAGCACCATTTATGAGCTGGGACCAAATTACGTTGGAAGCTTTCAAGCAGTATACGTACCATGTAAGTACAATTCAAATGGCAGCTAGCAGTGTGGCCTAGATGTAGCGAAATCTCTTGTTTGCATGTTGGCAGAAGAGGTAAGAATGGAGAGTATACAGTAGCAGGGAGAAAAAGCTAGCTGCTTATAGGAAGATTAGTAGCTCTTTTGACAAGGACGATAGAAATCCAAATTACTATTCCAAAATACTTCTGGTAGTTCTTGTACTGAGGTATGAAAGAGTTGCTTGTATACCTCACCTTTGTTTTAAACCAATTAGAAATGCTTAAAGCTATTTATCTGTAGAAAGTGAAATTAGAAAGGCATTTTAACTTGTCAGTTTCTAATGATAATATTTGCAAATCTGTGAGGTAGTCTGTACTTTAAATGCAGCTGTCTTGAAATGTCATGGTTTATAGGGGTCTAAGTAGGTCAACTGTTAACAAAAATAGCAAACCAGGAGGAATTGTGTGGCAGCTGATAGTTTTATGCATTGGTTGCAAACAGATGTGGGCAATTCTATTACTTTTTTTTAATTCTAGTGATTGAAATTGGGGTCTTGAACACAAAAAGATGTGAATAACTTTGTTAGAAATGTGTGTCCATACTCCTGCTTTTAAATATTCAGACAACAGATTCTGCATTAGCTCTGGTACGATCCATTGTCAGTAGTGAGATTTTCCTGGTTTGTAGAGCTCCCTGTCTTCCGGTTCAGTTAAGAGTTACCTCCTCAATAGCATCAGTATTACTCCTGATGCTCTTTGCTTTACCTGGCTATCACAAGGCTTTTCAGTGAAACAAAAATGGGGAGCATATCAAGCTGTCTTGTCCTTGCACTGTCTTTCCCCATGAGGACCATAATGCTCTCCAGCTCTTTTGGAGAGAAACTGTCACCATCTCAACGAAGGAGTCAGTGACTGATGAGAGAAGTACAGAGAGTGCACAAAGTTTTACTTTTTATGGTGAAAGCTTTCCCTGGAGTAATGACAGACACCCCCACACCCCCAAATTCACTGATGTGCAGGCTGTGAGAGAATGAAGTATCATGACAAAGAAGGTAGGTTTCCTTGCCCGTCTTTAATGAAAAATGTTAGGGGATTGAATTTTGTCATGTACAGGTCTGTCACATACTTGGTTTTTTGACAGCTAGACAAACGTGGCAAGCAACTGTGGATTTAGGTTTCTGCTAGTCAGTTATATTTTCTCCTGAAAGGCATTTTGACTGGTGGTTTGCAAGTGTTAAGTACCGAAAGAGCAAATTCTGTGAATGCGATTTTTTTTGTTCACTTCTGAGAATTCAATGTCTTCCTGCCTTTATGCTAAGGCCATGTTCACCAGGAAGGCTGCAGTAACTTAAAAGACTTCTTCATTTTTGAACATAGACTTTTTCCAGTGTGGCAGTGTATTTCTCCTGCAAATATTTGCTCAGGTTTGGTTTTGATTATTTTTGTTTTTGTTTTTTTTTTTTTGTTTTTTTGTTTTTTTTTTTGTTTTTTTTTTTTTTTTTTTTTT
>JASSUY010000425.1:0-11671 GCA_032466535.1 Forpus xanthops | reverse complement strand
ATGGCAGAAATAGAGACAACTCCAGGTTATGTCTGAAAATGCCAAAGGAAACATTTCTGCAACGTAATATTTAATTTGGGGGGTGGGGGTAGCAGAAACACACCAGAATAACTTGAAAAGTTCAATCTTATGCTACATTTGCATTCAGATCTTTCAAAATTTAGTGTGAGGAAAAATCTCCACCCAAATATGATTGCAAAACTGCTGTTAAAAGCAAGATACTGCATTCTTAATGAAAAGCTCTTCCCAGCATTCATTGATAAGCAGAAAATAGTATAAACCATATAAAACTATGCAGCAACTGACAACTAAAGCACATACGTTATCTACCTGAACACAATAACGTATATGGTCTGTGTATTTATTCTGAAAAGGACAGAATAATCTTTATATAAATAATTGCGAGAGAGTTCAAAGTAATGAACAGTGTAGCTGGAACATACGCCCTGGCTCCTAAGTAGCTGAAATATTAATGCAGAAAGACTGAATTCTGTAAATTCTATTAACTGTTCCACATCCTTTATTTGCTCATCTACGTATTTTTTAACAGGATCATCATCAAATGAGGATCAGTTGTGAGTCTACTTTTAGAGCAGTTAACAATACAGAAGCTCAGTTCCTATGCTGATTAATACACATTTAAAGCCAGTGTTCTTCTGCAGTGCATTCCAGTAACAAAAATGTAAATAAAAATTTAAAATGAGATGCCACAATTGGAAAATAAAATACTAGCTTTGGAGATAATTTTAAAGACCCCTTTCTTTTGCAATGGTTAAAAATTATGCAAAGAAGGAAAAAAAGTACATTCATGCAGCAGCCACTGATTACACAGTTGGAGCTGTCGTGATTTAAGCCCAGCAGTAACTCAGAAAACCACGCAGTCTCACTCTCAATCTCCCTTTCCTTCCCCTACGCCCCTGCTCCTGGAGGGATGGGGAGGAGAATTGAAAGAATGTGACTGCCATGTGTTGAAATAAGAGCAGTCCAGTAACTAAGGTACAATACAAACCACTTCTGCTACCACCAATAATAATAATGATAAGGGAAATAACAAGGGAAGAGAATACAACTGCTCACCACCCACCAATGGATACCCTACCTGACCCCAGCTGTGACCTAGCCCTTCTGGGTAACTGCCCCAGTTTATATAGCTGGCATGATGTGCTGTGGTATAGAATATTCATTTGGTTAGTTTGGGTCAGGTTTCCTGCCCCTGCTTCCTCCCGGCTTCTCCTCCTCCCTGGCAGAACATGAGACTCAGAAAGTCCTTGGTCAGAGTAAACATTACCGAGCAGCAATTAAAATGTTGGTGTTATCAGCGCTGTTCCCAGGTGGAAAGTCAAAACCACAGAACTGCAGCAGCTACTAAGAAGGAGAAAAATGACTGCTACTGATGAACCCAGGACAGTAGCATGTGTGAAAAATCTCAACTGCAATTTGGAAACAACATTTCCAGGTATTCCAGCCCCATGATTTATTGAAATTTCAAGTTATAATCTAAAAGTTTGCTGTAGAGAAAGGCTTACTAAGTGTTCAAAGGCTCAAGTCACTCAGAGTTCAGAGAAATTTATTCAAAATCCACTTTTTTTAGTTTTCCAAACAGCTTTGAAGAAGCACGATTGAAGCCAGAGAAGTAAACCATTTTTTTTTTAATGGATATCTTACTGATGCAGCAGATTTTAAAAAGAACCTGGTAGTTTCTTGATCTTGCTATTTCAAGGTCTGAAGAACACTCAAAAAGATGTTTACCAGAGAAAACAAATCCCTGAACAAAAAAGTGAGTGTTTAACAGTGAAATCCATCAAGAAAGTAGTATTTCAATAGAGAGAAGTGCTCTTCAGACTCTGCAGAAAGGGAGATCCCTAGTCCAAGGGACTTATAAAAACGTGAAAAATGCGAACAGCTGCAAGTGCAGTCATGCAAGCATTTCTGAATCATATTTCAGTGTTTATAAAACCTTCTGTGTCAGTGTTTTACCATTTTAGATAAAGATTTTCCTTGTTTTTTCAAGTTAACAGTCACTTGGGAAAGCTGCCATTAAAATGGCTCAATCTTTCTCAAATATAAGGCATGTTTTCTTTTGCAGGTTGAAGTGTCATGGGCACTGCATCATTCATCTCATACAGAAAGGGACAGTGTTCCAAACAGACCTTCCTGACACGGGCACATCCATGCAGAGAGCAGAACATTAGAAAGCCATTGACCCCCATTATAAATTTTTTACACTCTGCAGCCTTTCTTTTTCTTTTACTAAGGGAAAAAATAGCTCTTGTGTCTTGGCATTAAATTTCACATTTCCTACAAAGTTGGCAAGAACAGTCATACTTATATGCCTTTAAGCTGAAAACTTGCTGTGATTTATTCAAGTCAGAATGGTATAAATAACTCATGTCTTGCACAGACTGCTTTTTTTGTAATCAAACAACTAATGGCCTGTCAACACAGTATGCCATATACAGAACCTCTACAGTGGTCTGCAATTTCATTCCTGTATGACAAATGAAGGCTTCTTTGGAGACAAACTTACTCTAACAGTGTCCTAATACCTCTGATATAATGTGTGATGGCATGCAGAAAGAAAACCAGTACTTCTTTAAGGTATGTAAAAGTAGTTAAGGATGCAAATTCTGCAGTTTCAGGCTTTGCTCATAAACAAAAAAATTGGCTACCCAATACCTGAAGCTTGATGCATAAATAGAAACTTAAATGACCTAGATAATTCAGACAGATTTGTCCACATCAGTAAGGAAATGCAAGACAAGGTGTTCAGTGGTCATGGCAAGAAACCATGTTTGAAAAACAAAACCAACTAACCAACCAAAGCAAATAAAAAAAAAACAACCTCCAAAAAAAAAAAAACAGGAAAAGGTCTAAAACAATCCTAATCCCATAATCTCATTAGGCTTTAGCACAGACTTTTATTTCAAAATACAAAAACTTGACTTTCAATGTGTCTCTTTAACTATTTTAAGATTATGCACAAGTTCTGACTAACCTTCAGTAGGATGGAGTTTCTTTAAAAAGAATTAGAAAAGCGGCACTACCAAACACACACATTCAGCACAGCAGCACATTACCTGCCAGAAACTTACCTTTCTGTGATTGTTTCTCTGAGACCACTAGTAACCCCTTTCACCACCGTACTAGCCTTTGGTGTCAGCACTACTTGAGATATAAAGAAGGAACCTTTCTTTCTTCTTTCAGTGATTGATGCCTGGAGGAATTGAATTAGCTTTTCTGGATCTGTTGTGTTTGCCCAGGGAGCTGGCATCATCTGGCCTGGCCAAAGAAATGCTACCTCAAGAGCCACTGGACTGTGGTAGAACACCAGCAGTTGGTGCTCCTTTTCCCACAGGTACTGGAGACTTACTTCATGGGCAAATATAGCAGGACACATTTTGTTTCCATATGTGTCTTTGAGCATTTGGACAAGTTTTTCATGATGGTATTTCTGCATCCCGTAGAAGTGATTGAAATCCAAAAAGACCACTTCTTTTGGGTGGTCAGCAAGAAACGCATTGATCTCTTCCAGACCCTCCTTGACTTTGGCACTGAATAAACCATGAGCAAAGTAGAGCTCATTGTCTGGATCTCTGGGCTTGGTGGAAATTCTAAGATCAAAATATCGTATACCTGCCCCCAGCTGGCTGGTGAAGTTCATGGTCTGTGTAGCCAGCCACTTCCTCATCAGCTTTTTAGCCACAGTCCCAAAAACAGACACAAAATTCTGGACCGTCTCTGGCTGTTCAGGACCAACTGGAGAAGCTTCATCGATGTAAAAGCTAAATGAGTCATGAGAACCTAAAAACACAATAGAAGAAAACAATCAATATTGTATTCATGTATTATTAGTGATTCTTAGCAATTTTCTGCATTCACCAACAGACTCCTCCCCTGCCCTTTCTCTCAATATACTACATTTATCTCTCAGCATTTACCACAACAGCAGCTTGCATGAACTTGAACTAAACAGGCACTACTTTCATTGCTTGTGTGGGCACTTCCTCACTTTCTTCTCATTTTTATGCTTTTAAGGTCACTGAAGTCACTGGGCTCTGAACATCAAAGCAATCCTGGTGTAAGTCCAGCAAAGCCAGTCCCATAATAAATCCCTACAGCCAACAAAAAGAGGAGAGTCTGGCCCTGCATGCTGAATCATGCACTGTGTCATTTACAGAAACAAAGGAAAAAAAATAGAACAGTTAAAAAAAGCCCACAAAACAAACCAGCAACATCATAGCTGGCTTTACATCACAGCTGAAATATGAGTTGAAAACGCAAAGGGCACTTAACCTTTCTGACCTTTTCTTTATTTCAAGTCTCATCAATAAGGCTACTGAATGTTGTTTTCCTTCTTAAATTTGCCTCGAATTCTGTTTTCCTTTGCTACATAAGTACAACACAGCCAAGAAAGGCGCTGGGCATCATTGATACAATACAGAAACTCCAATGCATGCTCTCAACCAACAAGCAGTACTTAACAGGCCTACATACAGAAGTTACTGTTTTCCATAACATAATAAAGATGAATAAAAATGTATGAGACACCTTGCTATGCAAAATACTAATTTCTAAGGTACATCCATTAAGAAACCCCTCAACCACAAAACAACTTGTCTTGCTCAGCATTTAGACATTTACATGAAAGGAGCTGATAAAGCTAAAGACATCAGCAAACACATGATCATTCCCCTGTAAATGACATTGTCTTTATGGAGATGTGAGCTGGCACTAAAAGATGCTTGTCACCCTTGAATACCACTACTCTTAAACACCTAAGGGACATTGTCTTACTTTGTGGAGACGTGCACTGGCACTAGAAGATTCTTATCACCCTTGAATACCGCTACCCTTCTGAACACTGATGGTGAAATCTGGCAGTTTATACAGAAATACTGTTTGGCTGCAGGCAGAGCCACAGTCCTGCTGTCCCAGCTAGAAGAAATGCTTCTAGTCAGATTCACCATAGCAAGCAGGTCTGCTTCACAGCCAGGGTAACACTGCTTGCAAAACTCCTTCTGTGTAAGCAGAACTCAATTTCAGAAATGTACTTTTACCATTAGGACCTCAGAGATGCAAATCCTAGAATCAAAATGAGTTCAGAGCACAGGTCTTGCCTGCTACTGATACTTTTGTAGGTGCCTTTAAAAATTACTTTCCAAAGTACGCATGCTGTGGCAAGTACCACATTAACGAAATCCTGCTAGTCAGTCATTCTAGTTGGCAATGTTATTTTAACTGAACTGGAACAAACCCTAGAAACTGAAGTGACAGCTATAACATTTTCTTCCTTAACAAATGGAGTCACAAAAAAATCACCTAAGACTCTGGCTTGGATTTGGCTTCACTTAATCTGAGAAATGTCTTCAGATTTTGCACAGCCCTGCTTTTCATGGTTGCCTCTTTGAACTGCCTTTTACTTTAAATATTAGATAATTTTTCCATTTTGATTAAGCTAAGTATTGCAGAGATAGCATATTACTTGCAGAAGCTGATTAGATCATGGAGTATCTGGTTACACACTGATATCCCAAGGGACCAGATCTGCATAGAGAATTTTAATGGTAAAACAAATGATTAGAGCAATGACTTGTGTTTCAATAGTATTACAGGGAAAATCAATGAGATACATTCAATGTTCTGCTCGATGTAACCTTCACTAAGCTAGAAATCAAAGCAAATCAAGTCTTGTTTAAACCAAGACATAGCTACTGATATTAGCTAGGGATGGATCTTGAAAACCCTCTATCCATTGAAGCCTCCTTTATTTCAGTAGGTTTTCAGGTCAGAAAAAGTACATGTATAACCATGATCAACTGATTGCAAGGTAGGTTCAAAATGGTGTTAAGATTAATTAAACCATTTACCCTATATTGCCTGATCTACAACCACTGACAACCTGAAGTTGCAGAAGTAGCTAACATTGACCACCATGGCCAAAATACAACAGTGCCAAACACTGCTTAAAATTACTTAAGAGAGGCAGCACAGTTCTCAAAGGAGAAATCTAAGAGGAACAAGTTGTCCGCAGGTAGCTTTAGTTACTGGCAATGCAAAACAGAGAAGAGAGGGTTGAGAAATGGGAAACATCACAGTTAGACACTGAACATTACAAGTAGGACAGCTTAGAAAAACATCCTTTCTTAATTAAGGTCTTTATGCACATATTTGAGCCTAAAAATGGTGATCCTTTCATAGAAGGTACAGAGAAAAGTACTCAGTGCACTGAGTATCTCCACGTATTGTAATCCAAACAATGTATCCTGCTAAATACTACAAAAATAAGATTAGTTGTCATTGAATGAAGCAGGAGTCAGCTTTCGAGAGACAAAAATACAGAAAATGTTTTGTCCTGCCACATATACAAGTAATCTGTATTGTTGCCTAAATATTTATTTTCAGCATACTCTCATCTACATTTCCATTTGTTTTCATCCTGCCCTGTTGTCCTAATCAGCTTACATGTGTAACTTGGCAACATTCAAAATCCATACATTTGTCAGAGCAAATCAGTGTATGATGTTTTCCACTAACATGCTCAAAATCACTATGTTCCTGGCAACGACAGAATCATTAGCAAACAGGTTTCCTTCCAACCCTTTGGTGCTTGGGGATATTCACATTCTATGTTGCCTCTGGGAAGTGGACTTGCAGGTTCTGTGCACCACAAAATCTCTGCACTCATGAAGACAAGACGCAGGATACAGTCATGTTGTTCAGCCTGGAAATGGCACTGACGAGACATTATAGAAACCTTCTGGTACCTTCCAGAGGCCTACAAGAAATTTGGAGAGGGACTTTTTAAAAGAGCATGTGGAGAGAGAATAGCTTTAAACTGGAAGAAGGTAAATTTAGATTAGATGTTAGCAGGAGAATTTTATTGTGAGGGTCGTGAGGCACTGGCACAGGTTGCCCAGAGAAGTTGTGGCTGTTCCATTCCTGCCGGTGTTCAAGGCCAGGTTGGGTAGGGCTTTGAGCACCCTGGTCTACTGGAAGGCACCCAATGCAGGATGCTTGGAACAAGATGATGTTTAAGGTCCTTTCCATACTAAACTATTCTGTGATTCTATCAAATACTAATGCACTGACTCCTGCCATCTTTAGAAAGTAACAGTGATTACACATTGACTATCTATTACAGTAGGACATGCTGACCTGATCTGTATGACAACCTACTACAGAGACTTCACAGACCAAGATATGGAGAAGCAAAGGGAGGAGAACTCACTCATCCTTTGCTGAGGTGGAGGAGGAGGAGTAAGCTGATATTCCCTTTCTGTGCAAACGTATTTTCTCACCAGTGTACTAAGTGTCCTGCACTTTCTTGAAATATGGCATAGTTTTCCCACTATTTTAACAACACAACATGCTGTTGATCCAAGGAGTCAAACAGGAATGCTTGTGGATCAAGATCATGAGGCTGGCAAACAAGGGTAAAAAAGGTGTGCATGTAGTACAAACTGCCCAGTCAAGAAAAGACAAAGTGGACCAAACCTTCTTTAACAACTGGAAGAAGCCTTATAATTACAGGGCTTGTTTTTGTGGGGAACAGAGGTATTTGCTGGCAATCTGGAAAGCAATGACTTTGTTTCTGCAGGCACTTTTTCTAACAGACAAGGCATGCTGCTGGACATGGTACAAACTAAGGAAGAAATGACTACATACATGAAGGATGTGAGGTGATATAAGAATTTATAATACTGAGGAAAGCGAGGAAGACAAATAGTAGATTGAAGATCCTGGATTTCAGAGCAGCCATCTTTGCTTGCTCAGGAAACTGGTGTGTGGTAAGGAAACTAGTAAGCCTGCAGGAGAATTACCTTAAATGCCGAGGGTCTCAGAAGTGGCTGAACTTGAAAGGCAATGCCTCTAAAGCATATGGACAGTGTGCAAGAAAACAAAGAGGTAAGGCAGGAGGCAAGTTTACCTGTATGGATAACTTCCAAGTGACCTTAAACTGAAAAAGCAATGTACAGAAGGTACAGGGTCCCTGCAAAAAAAGGGTCTCTAGCGGGGGAACATCTGGCTAGGCAGCAGTTCTCCAGTAAAAAGATTTATTCACTTGGACATAAGTAAAAAATAATTTCCCCCAAGACCGGTTAAGCCTGGAGTAGGAGTGCAGCAGGGCTGGACTCTCTACTCCTGATTCTCATCTCCCACATCTAACTTGGAGTTAGCTCTGCTTTGAGCAGGGAATTGACCAGATGACTTCTTGAGATCTTTTCCAACATAAATTACTCTGTGTCTGCTCCCTACCCCCACCCCTGAAGATAAAGATTTCTTTTCTCTTAACCTTAGAATCAATTATCAAGGGACACTTAAAATGTCTGCAGTAGCCAGGGTCCAAAAAACAAAAGTGGCCAGTTTCAACCATTGAGACATTAAATTGTCATGAACTTAGATGAGGTCAAATACTACTTGGATATTCAAGAGTAAAATGTGCAGTATTTCTTAGATTGCAAGAAAACATCTATTTGTACTTCTGCTAGGGAAAACAATCCTGTTTTCTTTACTGAAATCCTGTAATAGGACAATTGGGAATACTTAACCCACTACATTTACCTATGGACATGTTTATGGCTTCCTGGGGGCTAATCACATATTAAAAAAAATAATTGGGCTCAGTGCTGAAAGAAATCCCTTGGGGAGAGCACATTTTAACCCAGAATAGTTTCTTCAGTCCCACAGAGATTTACACAGAGGCACAATGAAGCTGCTATTTTTGGTGGCTAAGTTTTAACATATCATTCATAAAGCAGACAAGTGTAGCTGAGCCCTGCCCTGTCCTCCTCTTGCCTCATTGGTGGATCTGGCCATCCCTCATCACCAACAGCCTGGTAAATAGCCCCTAAAATAAAGATACTGAATCAAAGAGTGCTGCCCAACATGCTCCTGACAGTAGTAATCACACCCTGAAGATCCAAATGTCACAGATAACACATAGACAGACGGAAGCAAAGTTTCACAAGTTTTGGCATGTTTTACTCACTTTCCCTTCTCCCACAGGCTGGAAGTTCCTCTTGTCTCTGTGCTGAGTTTTCCAACAGGTGTTAGAAGTGGACTCTTACTACTGCTTTGGATGTCATTACAGGCTTTGCCCGTTGTTGTCTTCCTATATTTAGGAGACAACATCCACTGGTGACTGTTACTGAAAAGTTATATGCAGTGCAGCCTTGCTTTTTTAAAAACATTCTTGTCAGTTAGGGCTCTACAGTGACGGACAGAATATCATAACACATTTCCTCTTTTGATAGAAGAGTTTGGACAAATTCCATGACTTCAGGCACACAGGAGACCAATGTAAGTGTTCTTGCAGTCTCATTTGGTATGTTCTCACTGTCCTGTTTGGACTTAAAAATCAAACAAGAAAAAAGCCCTATGAATATTTACTCAGCTGCACTGTGATTTCAAGTGGTAACAAAGTCTAGTCATGACCACTAGAGTTGATGCACTTCAATATTGTGTTTCAACTTATTTTTAAGATGGCTGAGCACTGCTCTGTCCATCAAAGCCACGCACATCTCAAGGAAGTCGAAAGGTGCTGCCATGAGCAATGCAATTCTGACTTCACAGTCTGAATGCCTTTAGCATTCAAACTGCTCAGGTGATACAAGCTTTGTTTGATAAAAAGATTACCCAGGAAAGCAAAATAAAAACAACTGTGTGGAAAAAAAAGATACAGATTTTGCAGCAACATAGCTTCCTTATAAGCAGCTGCCTTCTTACCAGTGTTTCATCTGTCTTTCCAGTGTTGATCACCATTTGTGCACCTCTGACACCAACCAAAGGCCACAGGGCTTAGTCACTCAGCATTCCAACATCCAAAGGCATGGGAAGATAGTCAGATTGCCTCTGGCTCCACAAGCCTCAGGTATGAAGTCAGAGTCAGACCAAGGGTGCATGTGTGACCTATTACAGAGGTTGTGTACCTGATCACAAGAAGTTACGATGTAATGCATAAAGCTAACACTCTGCTACTCATAAAACCTCTTTCTAGGCTCATAAACTGTCAGAACCCTATAAGAAACAGTTCAGTTCCCCAAGCATCGTGCTGCTGTTTCTAGGTAAAACAGTTAAAAATGCAGAGACAGCCTTATGCAAGTCAGCTTACATCTGGTAGACAGGAATTGAGAAGTCTAAAACTGCCTCTTGGCAGAGAGGTCAATGAATTTTCTCTGCAATCCCCCAAAGTTTTGTTTTGCTCTGTGTATGAATTAAGAAGCCTGCAGAGACAGCTGGCCACCTCCCAGGTCTCACTCACCTAAAATGCCCTACCACAACCAGACAAAACGCCACAGTTGTGCACTAACTGCACATGTACCTGACAAGGAAGCTCACCCACAGCATATCCCCCTATCTCAAACTCCATCAGTCACAAAGGATTTCTGCAATTCCCTATCTGCAAGTCTCTACACTGCTCATAACTTAGCCAAGTTTTCAGGCAAGGTTGCCTGTGTCACTAATAGAATTGTGCCAATCTTTTGGCTTTCTAAAGGCTCAGGAAACCTTTCCAATGAAAGTCAGAGTAGTAAATGCTCGTTCCAGATTCCTGGCCAGCCAAAAACTACACCTTCTTATAACTTGGTCTCAGCATGGAAATTAGGATTTTCATTAAAAATAAAAAGTTGGATTTTTCTTTATATGAGAGGAATATTTCTTAATATGTAAGAATATCTGGAGATTATTCAAGAGAATTGCCTGATCAGAAAGTAAGTAGGTGGTGAGCTAGCTCATACATAACTGAAATCAAACTCAATCACCCTCTCTCAAGTGATGAAAACACAAGAGCTATTTCACTTTTTGTAGATAAAACTCTGAAGTTTCTATTAAAAAAAAAGAAACCAAAATGAAGACATTTTTAAAACAAGCTCATTAAACAATCTTGAAATGCTTTTGTGGGTAACATGAAAACAAATCATAACACTTCTTAAATTAAAATTTTTTTTCCAGGCCATACAGCACAAACAACTTTATATCCAGACAGTTAAATCTTCCAATGTCAACAGTTTTAACCTCCTAAGTAAGCATTTAATGCTTTCAAATTATAACTACAGATATTAATTAACTTTGGTTTTCAACAGATTACCTGTTGTACAATAAAGTACAAATGCAGAGCCCAATTCTAAGAACACTTAACTGCTGGAATTATTTTAATTATGTGCATGAAAGTCTACAGTGAAGAGGCCCATTTTGATTTAGCTTCTTCAAGAAGAATAAGATTCCAAATTGCTTTGGGGTTACATCAACACCAGATAAATTGAAGTTATCGAATATCAGAGAGCAATAAGAGGCAGGCAATGACAAAAGAAAATGTATTCTGGTTGCATTTGAGAATGTGAGCAAAAAAGGTGACATGAGTGACAGAGAACGAAGCAGTTAAAACAACATTTGTTACATATTAACTTTGCAGGAATTTAAATGCTGCTGCAAATACAGCACAACCACAATTTCCCCATCAGACATTCATTCCTGTGCCTGTGTACATCTTCAGTGCCAGTTCTATCACCTCTAACAGACATTTCCTCTGTTTTTATCCCTTTCTGGCTTGAAGACCCCAGTGATAACTTGGGAAAAGGAAATGTTTGATTCCTTCCTGCCCCATTACTTCCCAGAACTGGTAGCTTCCCCCTTAATTTCACTCCCACAACATCTCCGTGCCCTCCTGCAAGAA
>JASSUY010000421.1:0-28469 GCA_032466535.1 Forpus xanthops | reverse complement strand
GATCCCTGAAAGAAATCTAACGGGTGAGTTCTTCTAGAAATACCCAGTTAACCTCTTTTGCTAACATCTGTGGCTTTAGTTACACATACTTAAACGCTGAAAGGCTTGTCTTTAAGGTTCTCCAGAAGTCTCAGGTATCCCAGCCTAGTGGAGAGGACATGCTCATGAATGCCTTTGCAAGTGGCAAGCCCTATCAGACTTCTGTGTCTGAAGAGACTTTCATCAAGCATATTAAGAAGTAAAGCTTCAGTCCAGGGTCCTGCAACTGGCGAGTTGTCAAAACACAAGGCGTTCCTATCATCCCAGCATGATTCAACTTGCTGCCCAAAAAACAGATCCAGCAGCCTTTGATCTTCAAAGATGACAGGGAACAGCCTTTGAGGCAGCCAAATGCGTCTTTCTGCATTACCAGATTGCTACGATGACAGGCAGATGGGTGGAGCAGCTTCTGCTCTCCTACCATAGAAACAGCCCAGTTCTGTGTTAAATTACAGCAGCACAGAAGTGTACATATGGCAAGTGGGAGAAGAGATCCCAAATTCAGCTGTGCAGCTGCTAGGTGGGACCACCCAGGCCATACAGACATCGAAGAGATGCTTGTTTTGCTACACTGAAGTAAGACTAATCCAGTCACAGAAATAGCAGATCTGGGCACTAATACTCTGCTTCTAGGGGATCTTTCACTAGTACCTAGCTACACCCCACATTTAGAAGTGTTCCGACACACGTGTGTGACTCTTTTGTCTTTAGGATAAGAACAGGTTAACTGCAGCAAGAAATCATTTGCACAAATGATTACAGTTACATTACTACAACCGAACGTAAGAATCTCTTACCTCACCAAATGCACCTCTTCCAATCACTTTGATAATTTCAAAGTCATCTCGATGGAGTTGCATTTCCTTTACCAATTTTGTAAATGGTCTTGCTGTTTAAGAAAAAAAAAATCAATTATTAAAGAGAAATAATTTAAACCAAAATAATGCATAAATTAAAGGTCAAAAGCATTCATTGCATACACAGTACAACAGCAGTTTTTCAAGTACTAGTAGAACTACAGAAGGAAAAAAAAACCCTACACCATTATTATTTTTCCTTTTAAGTTTAATCCTATATTTGGTTCTGCCTTGCTGCCAGCAAATACAGAGCACAGTCGTCTTTCAGAAGGACTTCTCCCCCTCCCCCTTTCTTTAGGGTTTTGTGATTCAGTGAAGGACAATATGAAAGTGACTTGATTTGTTACGGGTAAACCCCAGAGAAAATCTGTCCTATCCTTCAGCCACTAGAATAATTCTCCTCTTAAGCAGAGTTCAGCTTTACTTTTGATTATTTCAGCAAGTATCAGCTAAAGCTTTAACAACCCACTCTCAAGAGATGACTGTCTCTACTCGATAGCAACAAAACCCTTTCCTACAAAATCTGTGGCTAATTTAACATTTTTTCTTTGAACTAGCTTTTCTGTTACACAACAATCACTAGGTCTCAGTAAGTACTGAAGCACGGCAACCTAATGGATGTCCAGCAGTTAACTAACCTACACATACTTTGTTTCGAGGGTCCCACTGGATTCAGGATATTTCTCAAATTATGCGGTTGATAAATTCCAGTGTACCTACAGATCTCATCTTCTCCCCTCCAGGTCCCTTACAGATTATTTTATTTATTTCTATTATATCACAGGATGAAAATTACTCTTTACACACTACATCTATTGCAATTCATTAATCTAATTATGAAGACCGAATCAGTAACAAAAAACACTGGTGCAAGCTAAACTGCACAAGCGCAAGTGTGGTGCCCACAAAGTGGCAGCTTATGAATCTAACTTAGCACAGAAAAAAGACCGCTCTTCTTCACAAACATTATTAAACTAAAAAGATTAAGGTTTTAAAAACACATTTTCCCATTTGCAACTGAGTAAAATGTCACAGAACTACTACTTGTAACTTAACCCAGACTCCCATTTTACTCACATTATCATTAAGCAAATGAGTTACAAGCCAAACAGATTTCTTACAAGAGGGGTCATACCCATGACAATGTATTTCAGATGTTAACAGAAAGAAACCAAATTCTACAAACACACAGTAGATATGGAAGTCTGAACTGGAAATTACAGACTTCAAAATTCATATAATAGATAATAAAAAGAAACTGGTGTACTGAAGAGTAGGCATGCTGCTTCTTTGTACTACTTAGGAGAGGTATTATTGAAAAGGTTTCCCCATAAGTAACACCCCTTTCACTGCATGTTTCTTGTCTATCCAAACTACAAATTTAAGAACAAAACTACTGGATTTTCTACTAGATTCCTCATTTCAGCTGGGCAGAAATGTTGAACAACTGCTACCATTTCACTTCAAAAACTGCCAGAGTCCTAGGTTGCTCCTGCTTTTTCCATTTCAATTGGTCAACTGAAGTACTACACTGTTAAAATTAATTAGTTTAATAGATGTAAATAAATAAAAAAAAAGTCTTCCTTCCTTAAAAGGAAATTACCATTTTGACAAGCTAATTGTGCACTTAACTCACAGTGGCTTTTAGTATTTAGCAGGTGTTCAGAAACACTGCAGAGATTTCTCTCTTGGCAGGCTGAGCACCAAATATGAATATTCAAATGTACAGAAAAATTTTGACTTGGATAGAGCTTTCTCTGAAATGGAGAAAAAAACCTTCAAGTCTTTGTCAAGGCATCGAAGAGTCCTTAAAAGGAAGTAAAATTTGAAAATAAAACCTAATATCCACAGAATCTCATAATCACCGACATAACAAGAGGTTATGCAGCAGTTCAGAGCTCAGAGGAGGCAACACACCGGTAGTTCATTTAAATTCGTATTTACTTTATTGGCATCTTGGAGTATAACCCTCTTTACACCAGAATATGACCTACTGCTTTTAAGTATTGAACAATTTTTACCATTTAGGAAGCTAAATAAAAAAATATTTCCAATTTGCTTTCCTGCTCCCACGCCAGGAGGATGCTGTTCCTCGACTCTCTATTATCAAGAGATCAGTAACACACCTAGAACTGTCAAAAATGAGTGAGCAGAAGCTTGCAACATAAAGTATCAGAGAGCTGTGTTCACTGTGCTTGCCAGAATGATGCCAAACGATACATAAACCCACACTGATACACCATACAGCTGGTAAAAAGCTTCAGCTTCTCCTTTTATATATCACTATTTTATAAAGAGGGAACTCAAATCCAACTTCTCTCCATATACTAGAATGAATAATCAAACTTTACTGGTTAGTTTTGTTCCCAATATTAAGACTTACTATTTGGAGTTGATTTAATGAAAGTATTTCATCCTGGCAAACAGAAGCATTAGTTGTATCGGGGGGTTTGTTAGCAGTAATTATTAAATTTTGTTATATATACTGTTGTAAGGGTAACAGTAGCTGAGAGTAATTGCAAGACTTTGTTTATTCATGACTGTGAAGCTGTAATGAGGATTTGGAATAGGTGTTCCACGTGCAATATATCTGCATGCATCACTGCCTTTACTCTCAGGCTGATTCTACATTACTGCACTCACACTTGTTTGGAAGAAAGGTGCTCTCCATAAGGACACACAAGAAAATAACAAGCCAAACCAAACCAAAAAAAAAAAAACCCACACAAAATCAACAAAATCACTAAGTTTAAGGAGCCAAGAAATGTATGCTCTAAAGAGTATAATACAAACCAGCCAATGTCCTGATTAATATTAATAATGGGAAATTAAATGCATTTATTTCTTCATTGAAACCCACAGGTTGTTTGAAAGGCACAATTCTCTACCTGCAAACAAACTCTATCCTGATCATATTCTCCTCTTTCCCTGATAAATGAGACTAAGATATTTTGTTTGCACAAGAAGAAAACATCTAGTTGAATAATTTGAATACATCATTTGAAGCGCAGTCACAGGTTTGTGATTTAGGTTTGTTAGCTGGTGCAGCTACACTACAGTCACTTTGCATTACGCCACCTGATAAAAGATACTTAAAGACTGTTTCAGAAAGATCAAAAGCTGCATCAACCGCCAGCAGAAACTATATGAGACAGCAGACTAGACACTCAACACTGCTACACTAGGAATGGGTGCATGCCAGCCTCCGTCAAGGTCAGAAGCATAGGTCAAATTTCCTCTCATTTCTGATGGCAGGTCAGGGAAAGATGGTATCGTCAACACCATCCTCAAAAAATAACAGGACAACTTTTCCCAAGCTAGACTGTGGTTAAAAATGAGAAGTGCTGAGGTATGTCTTGGATTTCTACTTTCTGTTCAGATATGGAACCATTCAATATGTCAGTAATTTATTATGTGGAATCACAAAAGCTAGTACCTTTACAATACAGTGGAAAAAAAAAAAAAAAAACAAAACCCACTGGGTTTACGTTAACTACTGCTTCACTGGTGGAGTTACCCAACGGCTCTAATTTGAGGACTCCTGTGTGTTTTGTTAGGCAGTGCAAGCCTCCAGAAATGCAGTCACAAAACCCAGAGTCAAAGTCGCCAAATGTTCAAGAACATCCAAAGTTTTGTATCATTGGCAGCTTCAAGTTTTAAATAAATGTGATAACTGCAAGAAAATAATACACAGAGCTACACTTTAGGCTGAAAGGTAACACAAGAGGTCTCTAATATAATCTCCTGCTCAAATCAGGCAGTGTTGATCTCAGACCAGATTACTCAGGGTCTTACCCCTTCAGATCTCAGTAACTTCCAAGGATGGTAACTCTATGGCCTCCCTGGACAACCTGTTCACATACTCAATGCAGCACCAGAGAGTTTCGCAGTTCTGAACTGATCTTATAAGTGATTTGGGGTTTAAGTCATTATATAACATCATGATAACATTCAGGTAGATCTACCCAGAAGCTATGTCCAAACTGCCTGGTCAAACAGAAATTCATCTGCCACCACACTCCCTTTATCTACTTATCCCCTTTACAAAACCTTGTGGTAGGAAACTATGTGAATTGCAAAATATTAATGTCAGGGAAACAACAAAATGACGCAGATAATTGTCTCTGGAGCCATATTCTCACCAGGCAGATCTAATATTTCAGATGTTTTCTTTGGAAGAAGAACATGAAAGAACAGCAAGTTTTACCATTTCCCTCAACCATCCCTCTGAACTTACATCGTAGAAATCAAGTTAACTTGTTTGCCCTTTGCGCTCCCTTTTCAAAGAAACAGCATTCCTGTGATATTGCTACTAAAACAGTAGGCTGGCAGGTTTAACAAGTTAGTGCTTGTATTCATGTCTTGGGAGATACCCACACCCAGATAGCCCCAACCAGCTTACTATGGTGATAAATACCTGTTACAACCCACACATAAGATTTAGAGAAGTAAGATCCTCGTGTCCTGGGTTCAGCAGTAGCAGTCATTGTTCTCCTTCTTAGTAGCTGGTGCACTGCTGTGTTTTTGACTTTCAGCCTGGAAACAGCGCTGATAAAACCGATGGTTTTAGTTGCTGCCCAGTAAAGTTTACTCTGACCAAGGACTTGCTGAGCTTCATGTTCTGCCAGGGAGGAGGAGAATCCGGGAGGAAGCAGAAACAGAACACCTGACCCAAACTGACCAAAGAGGTATTCCATACCACAGCGCATCATGCCCACTATATAAACTGGGGGCAGTCACCCGGAAGGGTTAGATCACTGCTGGGTCAGACTGGGTATCGGTCAGCATGTGGTGATTGGTTGTATTCTCTTCCCTTGTTATTTCCCTTATCATTATTATTATTGGTGGTAGCAGCAGTGGTTTGTTTTATACCTTAGTTACTGGACTCTTCTTATCTTAACCCGTGGGAGCTACATTCTTTCGATTCTCCACCCCAACCTTCCAGGAGCGGGAGGGGGAGGAAGAGGGGGGAGTGAGAGAGTGACTGCGTGGCTGATTTGCCAACTGGGTTTAAACCATGACATCTTGCTACCTAACTGTGACATTCCCATGTATTTTGGAAATGTCAACTTTTAATTCTTCCATCCTTTGTTGACTCTAGTCTTAATGTTGCCAATTATACAACTTTGCCTCCCTTTTCCTGTGCTGGCCTGTTTCCTTTTACTGTCCAGCCCTGTGAATGCTTTTTTCCAGTCCGGTTTCCTAAGGAAATAAGGTACTGTGAGCAGACTGTTAGGCAGTCCAAATCCATTCCTCCTGCCTGGCATCTTTCGATCCCAGTGAAGACTATTAATAACCCCTTTACCAAATTGAACTGAAATTGTCCAACTTGATAAAAGTTTTATGAAAAACAAAACAACCACCACCACCCCAAAACAAACAAACAAAAAACAACAACAAAACCAAAAACATCCCACCACAACAAAACAACCCAGCAGAGAAAGGTGTTTAAGTGTTGAAAGGTCAGGCTGGAAGGGGCTTTAAGCAACCTGGTCTAGTGGAAGGTGTCCCTGCCCATGGCAGGGGTGTTGGAACTACATGATCTTGAAGGGCCCTTCCAACCCAAACCACGACACAGGAGAATGAAGAAAGGAAGCTTACAGCAGAAAAGGGAAGGTAGTATGGCGGGAAGGGCAAGGGTTATTCCACTGAGCCTAGTAAAGGAGGTAGATCCCAATTCTATTTCACTCAAGTTCTGCTGTTTACAAGCAAAAGGTGACACATTTTGTGTTCTCTGACACATTTTCTGCTGAGCCTTTGACTTCTGCCGTGCCTCCCCTCCCAGTTTTCTAACACACATACACACACTTCACTTCCTCTGTCTGACTCTTGCTCAGTGATGTGATTCTTCATCATTCATCAACATCCATTAGACAAATTCAGTGGTGCAAGACTTTGGTTTTCATTATGACAAAAGCTCCACTGCGTTAAAAACCTGAGAAGCACAAGCTGGTTACATCTTGCAAAGTGCTTCCAGCCCTTGCAGAACAGCTTCTTGATATGGGACACTACTTCACGCACTGTCAGAGTCCCCTCTATCCTTTGAGCAAGGCCATCCAGCTTTATAGTGCCTGGCTAGTCAGTACTTCATAAGTTTAAGATATTCTCTTCTAACAGTATTTATCTGAATTGAGATGCCAGTAGAAACAGACTTCTATACACTAATGCAAACACTAAGAAAATCTGAATCTTCCTGAGGCTGATTGCCAGTGTTTTCCAAGAGACTAAACAGTAGTTATTATTAAATATTTCATTACAATAATCTGATATACAAACGTTAAAAAAAAAAAAAAAACCTCAAACTTTTCTGAGGAAGTAGCACATTTACAGCTATGATTACAGACTTCGCTTTGTTTTATGAAAGCCTCCTGACAGCAGTAAGATAGAGTACCTGTCCACTTTCAACCAGATACCTTGCTGGTAAATAACAGAATCATGAAGTTGGACAGGATTTGGATTAGATAATTACATGCAAAATCCTCAAAGGTTAAAAAGGATAAAACCATCATTACTTTCAGGCACAAATCAAGACTGAGTGCCCACAGCTTTTGCATTCTGCTCCACAAGCAGCTTTATCAGTTACAGAACTGATCTTGGCATTTAGAATTTGCGTACCAGCTTGTGATTAACTGCACGAAAAATTTATCACCATGCTAATGGGTAATGGCATCAGGAAATGTTTTAAAGAAAAATATTGATCAGTAGTTGTGCTACTGATCCCAATAGCATCAGTAAACTGGCCAGCAGAAGAGCAAGCATTTATCTTGAAGCATCACCCCTGTTCACTGTTACTCTTCTTGTGTGGCAAGCCCCAAAAGCAAGTACCAAATAGAACAACTCAATCTGCAGCAGTATGCTACCATTTGCCAGCTCGTTGATGAATGTTACCACAAACACTTAATAGCTGGCTATCTGCCTGACTAGCCCATTCACTGCTTTTCGTGCTTACAATGAAAGGACACTGAAGATTAATACTCAAGATTTGTATAGACAAGTACCAAGGAATAGGCAGAAGGTTCTGAGTAGCCCAAGTGACAAAATGTGTTGCCAATTTGATTCCTGTCGAAGCCACTGTGCCTCTCTGACCCAAGAACAAACACCAAGTGACTTTTTGCTGTACTCATATATAAGAGAGTAGCTACAGAAAAATAAGTCAGGCAGGGTTTGTCTTTTTTTTTTAATACTGAAGTTGACCTGGGAAGATGGAACTGTTGGTACTAAGACTGAAGAAAAATGTGACTGTAAATAGCATCTTATTGGGAAACCCAGAAGTGACTTACCATCCACACTTGCTTGGTGCAGCTTCACTATACACAACATTTTAGCACATAGCTATAAGGACACAGAAGATCTTTTAAAGCACAATGACACATTCTGAAGAAACCCTGCACCTAACAACACATTTCAAAAAACACTCAGCATCTTGAGATTAAGTTCTAGCTCAAACTTCAGGGGAATTAAGAAAGCTCCATGAAAACCTGTGCTCCTGACTGCAGCCTATAGTCCAGTTTTCCATATCCCTTTCCAACCTGTCATATTTGTTTGAGAGAGGGAAAGCTGCCATGCCTCTCTTACCTTTTCCTAAGGTTCCCCGCTCTTTCAACAGGCCAGACACCAACCACGATTCCCTGCTGGTTTACCAGCCTCTTCAGCCTTATAAATTTCAATACTTTTCTGTTCTGCAGAAGCCCAATAAGATCTGTGAGTCATCTTTTTGAAGGGGCTGAAATACTAGATCTTGCTTCTACCTGAATTTCATAAGGTTTTCAAAAGTGGTACTTTCCTTGCTCTTAAGGCTTGCTAAAAAAAAAATGCAAAGAGAAGTTTACTATTCCAGAATAAAGAATCTTTTCCACTCCCCAGGAACTTGATACTTGACACCTTCTTAAGCTTCATCTTCAGTCCTTTCATTTTCGTCAAGACAATTCTATTCAGCACAAAAGACACACGCACATCAATGCTCTTTGAATTACAGATTGCCCCTGGGACTATCTTGACATCCCAGACATTTGAGACAACTGAATAGTGGAGTTACATGACCACTTTATTCCAGGAAATCCATTCTGAAATGAATGAAACAGCTGCTGAAACAGTTCCTCCTTGTTCCTTTCTACCATGCCCCACTCTATTGTCTGGATCATCATCAGTGTTCACCTGGTACGTCAAACCAGGAAACATTTCCAGGCAAAAGCTGATTTGTCTATCCCGTCCCCTCCTGCTGAACCATTCACCCAATGTGACTCACATACAACAGCGACACTGGAGCCTCAGCCCAAGGCAGACGGCAGGATGAAGCTGGAGAAGGGCAAAATGGCCTTGCTTTTAAATTTTGTAGGTGTCGGAGAGGCCTTTTACACCATAACAAATGGTGACCATGTACTGAAGCACAGCAATAACAGGAATATTCTTTCAGGCTTCTACATAAATCACTAATTACAAACAGTAAAATTTCAATGATTTGATTTCAAAAATTTAAAAAATTGTAAATATTGCTAAATCTTACTGCAGGATGAATAATCTAAAAAGCATAGTTAACATTTTTTGTAGAATAGTTTGAGAATTATGATTGCTCAGAAAAGCTCTTTGATTTTATCACTTACTTTTCAGATAATTTCTAACTAGAGATTAAGAAAAAAATTTTAGTTCACCCAAATTTCAATAATAACACATAAATGAATTTAAGTGTCATCAAGCCAGCACCTCTTGCACACCCTTATAAGAAATAAAACACTCCCAATCTGATGGTCACACTGTGCTGACGAAAGCTTACATACACTTACTTTAATTATGAAACCACCAATTACATTAATGTAGGAGCAAAGTTCTAGCTTTCTGTCTGCCTGCTTTATTTTATCATCAAAGTAAAACCTGGCAAGACATACAGCATAACTGTTTTATCAGTCACTTGTAGTAGACACACGTCTTTTGTTTTCTCCAGATATACACAAGATGTTCTCTCAAGTTATTAAACGCTTAATACATGCATTATGTAACATAACAATTCATACTTTACATTGGTTCTATGATGACACCTCCTTTATTTTAAAAGTTAGACTTCTATTAATAAGTTCTTCTCGTCAAAGCATCCTACACAAATGCACTTACACAGAATCACAGATTACAGAATCCCAGGTTGGAAAAGAACTCAAGGTCCAACCTTTCCAGACAAAGCATGACTTATATTAGATGTCCCAGCCAAATCTTAAAAGTGCCAAATGTTGGGGAGTCCGCCACTTCCCTGGGGAGATTATTTTAGTGGCAGATTGTTCTCATGGTGAAAAATTTTCCTCGTGTCCAATTGGAATCTCCAATTCTAGACCAGAAGAAACCCAGCCTACAAAGACACATAATGGAGCTGTCATCCTTTAGTTCAACAAACTGAATCATCATCTCTGAAGGGTCAGGAGAAGCTTTGATACCAGCACAAGCAAGAAGGGTAATGGAGCATGGCTCTTTTTCAGAGGCCATCACCTTAAGTAGCACAGACAAGGAGAGATGAAGTGCTCATGCAATGGCCGTCACAACAGTCCAATTGCTGCAGAGGTGGCTTGTCTTGGTGCTAACACCCAGGCAGCTGCACAAAAAGTTGGGTAAGGGAGCAAACTGAAATGACAATTATTTTTTTTGTGCTGCTTCAGTTCTCAACCAGATCAACACCACAAACCAGGAAATATAAGACTAAGGGGATGGGCATTACATTGGCTTACAGTGCTACAGAATGCAGTAAATACCGTGAGCTGGTTTTCAATTTCAGGAGTTCAGATAGCAACAGCTACTTTAAGCACAGGTGTGGCACATCTTTCTCTTCACTCCACTTCCTTTTAAATGGCACTGGGCAGTAGGACATTTTCTCAGACATTACTCACCCTATTTCAGAACTTCTCTGGAGCTCCAGATCTAATTAAAAGGTGAAGAGTCAGAGTTTTGCCACAGGAAAAGGCTACAAAGACATGTGATAAGCAATTACTGTAACCAGGCACGAGAATATTTAGAGTAGCTCAGAAACAAAGAAGAGGGCAAATGTCTTTAAATCTGCAGAAGGTACTAGCAAGTCCCACGCTAAGATTAGCTACGCATTATAGTAGAAAGCTCAGAGTGGCTTTTTTACTATTATTATAAATACTCTGACTTCTTCAGCTCCCTTTCTACACCAGAAACTCTGGATCCGCAACCATTCTGCTTTGCTCTGCTCCTTCCAATGCCCCTGGCTAACAGCAACAAAGAGGAAGACCTTTACAGCAGCACTATATTCACAGATTTAAAGTGTTAATTCACTATAAACATAACACAGGGCAAGCAGGGCATTAGGAGCATGGTCAGCCACCTGTAATAGAAAAATCTCTGCAATTTGGGGTATTCAGAAGACAAGCGAATCTCCAGAAGGCAGGATGCTTATTGACACCTACTTGCTCAGAAAGAATGCAAAGAGAGTAGAAAGGGAAGAGAAATACCTCTCAGCCTTCCAAGTGTGACAAAAGCTTTATCAAGGTAAAGCAATGTTCATCTCATTTCACTATGCAAATTTTCCATAATGCCTTGCTGACTCAGTACATTTCAAAATTCGTATCTATCCCCAGACATTCCTTACACTACAGTTAAAATTTAAATTGAAAAAGGAGAGTACAGATTTTGCAGGGGAGAGAGGAGAGAATAAATCTACTGGAAATCTATGAGGAGATCCTAAACCTGGCCTTAGACGTAGACTTCCAGAAATGGAGTCAAACTGCATTGTACATGGATCATTACCAGAACAGATAGGTTTTTTTCACAATGCTCATGGCTAAAAAAAAAAGCCAAAAACTGTCATTACTAAGAAATAAACCAATACACCTCCAGAATTCTGTTTTAGAATATTGCCATTGAAGTTACTGTTTTGCTAAACAGCATCAACTAATTATTATGAAGTTTCAAACTGACCAAGATCGTAACACCTGCTATTAAACAAGAATAAAAATTCACCTAAGTCTTGCAGGGAAGCAGGGCTTTGGTTGTTTGCTTGGTTGGCTGTTGCTTTTTTGTCTAAACAGGTATCAAATAACACTGGAAGGAAACATTTTTTGGATAAATGTTTATTTGGAATATTAGACAAATGACAGTTTATACAAGTTCAAATTTTAAACTGTCCTTTAAATCAAACAGTTGTCCTTAGGGCAGTTAAATCCTGGCACAGTTAAGAGTGAATTTTTAAAATCCAATGATTTAGAGCACTACAGAAGAGCTTTAACATCACATGCATATGCAAAGCCTACGGAACAAGAATCTAAAAACAGAATACTGTGCCTCTTCCTAGAGATGTTTCCAAGTCTCCAAGCATTAAAAATTCAGCTTTCTCTAGCTGGGATGGAGTTCTTCCTTCTTCTCAACCTTTCTTCTTCAGCTTTTTGCCAATTTATGTACAGTACACTGAAATAGCTCCTTCCCCTTATCTAAACTCTTTATGTATCAAAGAACACACTTTTGCTTTTGTTTAGTCTTTTTAGCCCATCATTTCCTAACATCTTTGCAGTATCTTCCAGAATTCCTTAAATCCAGTTTCTGGATCATGATTTTAGACAACAAGCTCTCAACAGACTGCCAGGCCACATGACACTCTGTTTAAAGGACACACAATTCTAGGCATTCCCAAACCTCTTGTAGGCTCTTGGAAGCTTATATCCTCACATCTCCCATTAATGCTCACCCCAGCATGATTAGCTGCAGTTCAAGCTCCCTGGGCTCTTAGCTTCTTCCTCCTTCTTGCATATGCTTAAAGCCAGCAGGAAACAAAAATGTGTTCATTATCCTTAACCAATATCAAAATTACTTCCATTAACATATGAAAAGTATCTCAATCATCACACTCACAGTTGTAAATACTACACATTGTACCTTTATGTCTCACTCCTCAGCTTTTCAAGGTAGATACACAAAGTGAAGCTCATTCCAACAGGTTTTTTAGATCAGATGCTCCATTTCATACACACCTCCTTGCTTGAATTTATGAGTAAGATTATCCACATGCCATCTTTATTTAATAAAGTCTACATCCATAATACTTTTGTCCTAGGATTTATTTTCAAACATCTAAGTAGAGAATTCCTTTTCCTTCCTCATGTACAGCCCACCTAGACATGTGTGTTGATTTGAAAACAGAAAATCAAGCACCAGGACATTTAGAACAAGCGTGTAGTAGCCTGGCAACCTGGAATCTTCATTTATACCTCAGGCTCTATTCTGTTGGCTTTCAGTCTTTTCCTTTACTCATACCTGAAAATAACAACCGTTTGGATGCTCTAATGCAACAGCAGGGTGATCATGCCAATACAGATGCAGTTGAAAAACCCCACCAGCATAGATGTGCCTTTACACCTTTCCTTTAGCAGAGTAGGAACCAGGAAAGATCAATTCACATCCTTACAGAAATCTTCTGAAATAGTACATGGTCTGAGGAGACCATAAGCAGGACAAAGAAAGTTCTGCCAACCTTTAAGATACTTTAAGCTGTTGCAATGTAACTATAAACTAGTATAGACATTGAGGCAACTATGTACACAGAGAAAAGCCAAATCATTGCCTTTCTACTTTCTTGCACATAATTTTAGCTATACCCCATTCCCTCCTCTTTTTCCACACAGAATTTAATATTTTCCTTTACTACTTTATCCCCAGTGTCATCTAAGTAAACCTTGGCTACTTTGCCCATTCAGTGATTGGTTTAGCTGTTAAGTAATATTTTCCACTTGCAATAACTCACTTAAAAAAAAACCAAAACCATTCAGTCCCAAACCACAGTCTTTTAAAGACTGTCAAACTTTTCATCCTTGATACTGTAGTTCAGACATGATAGTTTCTTTTTTGAGGCGAGCATTGTGGAGCTGAGGTTATATACTCCTTCTGTTCCATACACTTCTTTGGAATTTTTAAAAGAAAAGTCTGGAAGAGATATGAAATTTATTTTTCTCCCTTTACATCTCAAGATTCTCAATATTTATGGCACTTTACATCATCATCTTCTTTAATCTACATGAAAAAGATGCTCAGAACTGCTTGTTTAGTAACACATCATCCTATCTTCAGGTTGCCACTGTGACTCCAGCAAGGACATGAATATTACTAAAAACGTTTTAATATCTTGATAGTTTCATGGCCTTTAAGGTAACAAAAATAATTAATTCTTACACAGGAACAAAAATGTGCCTAATTATTTTAAGAAATTTCACAATAGCTGCGTAGTTTGTGCAGTTGCTGGCAAAGTTTGCCCGACTGTTCAGCTGTATTTTAAAGGAAGAAAAGAAGCCAGGAGTGCTTACAACTGCATTATAAATGAAAATTGAGGAAGTTGCACTTCTCTGAAGAACTACTCTATATAAAATGCATTTCCAAAGAACCAAGAAATCAATCTGGAGTCTCATTTTTGTTACATGAACACAATTTAACACATTAAAACCCCCAAAGTCTAGTAGGAGTTTTTGAGTTATCACGTAAGAAAAACTTTTCTTCAAGTAATTTTCATCTCTCTCCTTCAAAATCTTTTTTAACAGAAATTTTAATATATAAACTCAAAGTATGGGCTACCATTTCTGGAAGTACCAGGTAAAGACATCTGGTCTGACCACCATTTGTAGTATACTGATCAATATTTAGGGCTTGAAGGGATGTTTTTGCTTTCCCCAACCCTTTCTAATTCATGTACCTGCTTATTTTTTATTCCAATACTGAAAATTTTAATTCAAATACTATGGCTCCTCAACAATCTCTTTCTGGACTAGTGTTAAAAGATTACGAGTTGACAGTGTTGATTTCCTCTTCCACGAATTGTTATGCACAGCTAAATTTATTTCCTTGCCAATTAATTTTTTGGGTTTTTTTTAAACACAAAAGTGATAACTAACAGTCTCCACCTAAGTCCCTCAGAAAACGGAGAGGGCAGGCTCTTAAGTGTTACATGGGACATGACAGGGGAGGGGGAGATGAGGGCAAGGAGATCGAAGTAAGAAGTAGGTCTTGTCCATGCTTCTTTTACAGAAAGATAATCCGTTATCTTTCACCAGCTGTCACTGATTTCAGAGATATACACAGAGTTCTGAAGGTAAATTACTACAGCACATTTCCTAGTAAAGTGTCTGTATTATTCATTCTGTAGCTATCAAGCATACACTTGAAGACAGAGCCATTATTACCAATGTGCATAATGACATATTACAGCCACTGATGCAAAAGATCACTGCAGCAATACTTGCACAAGTGTGCACTGCTGTTCTAACAACATCACTGCAAAGTGTGTTTTCTAAATATAAATAGGAAATAAGAAGTAAAAAAACCTGAGCAATGAAAGAAGAAATTAAGGAGAAGGAGATATTTCTTGTATTATGAGAGGAGGGGGATGATATTTCTCAGTAGTTTCATACAGCAAGACTCAGTCAAAGAAAGAAGCTATTGCCATTACTTCATTACCTTTTTTTTCCCCACAAGGTACCTGCACAGTATGCAGGTACCTCCCAAGAGGGAAGCAATACACTGCAGCTGTGAACAACTCCCGGACATCAATCATAAACACAGCTGAGGGCTCATAACCACAGCATCCAAAACAGCTATTCAACATTTTGAACAAAGTTTCTTCTGGAAAACTAACGCACTTTATAAATTGCTCACATACACAGTCCTTGCCCCAGAAGAGTAATGAACCATATATTACATAGTACAATCAATGAATGCCTTCACAACTTAGCTGATGGCACACGTTCTCTGGCAAGGATGTCTACCAGACTTCCAGGCTTTTAGAAATCATGAGAACTTTGAAAAAATCTTGTTATGTCCCAGGAGCATGCAAACAACACACTCAAAACCCCAGACATACAAACCCTATTCATAACTACAACAAACCACTAATAAAGGATTCAGTTCTTGAGTTTTGTCCTGTTTGTGCATTGTTATCTTCACCACTGATAGCACTTCCCATGCTATTTTCCGTATATCAACATGATTTTGAAACAATATGTTGCATATTTTGGTTTGTTAAGTGCACTACCATCACGAGAGTATCAGCATTAAAACCATGTTTCAAGTCTAACTTCATGCAAGTCATATGCGCTCTTATTTTACAGATGAAATAAAAGAACAGTGACTACCTCACATTAGATCTTTACAACTATGAGGAAGATTTGTTTCACCCAGTTGTTAGCAACTGTTTAGTCAGACTCCTTACAACATCACATATAAGGGTATTAGGAATCCTACTAGATGGAGATCCCTTTGTGATGTGAGAATGTATTCAGCAAAACAGCTAAACCTGTATTTTTTGTAAAGGATGATTCAGGCTCAACTGTTATGCAGGTATTGCAGGCTCTTCTGACAGTTCCATGGAATAAAGCTTTAGAATACCTCAACTGCAGTCAAGGGAAACAACCAGATATACAGAAATCACACCTGGGAAAAAGTGCAAGACATAAAACACAGGTTCAAAGTTCTTGAAACTTGCTCTGGCAATTCTCCTCCAGGAACAAGGAAGCGGTGCATTTATTAAATACATGGCAAAATAACATGAACAAAATTTAGTTTTCTATCATTTACAAGCTTCAATGTTAAAAGTTTCTCAAAACTTCTGGTCAGAATCATGGTAAAATGCCAACCAATCAGGGTAAACACCTAAATTACACAAAATACAAAAAACAAACAAACCCAAAAAGGTAATTTACACAAGTTGTGTCAAGTACTTTATCTACAGTAACAAGATTCTGTTTCACATATTTCTTTTCATTCTGAGAAGTACAAAGAACAACTGTTTCCTATTAAAGGAGCCATGATGAATACATTTCTGCATGTATTAGTAAATGTATCTTAGGATACATTTACTAATGGGGTGGAGGAAGACAGTTTTGAACCACTAAATAATTTTAGTTTGGAAGGGACCTCTGGTGATCAGAGTCCAACCTCCAACTCAAGCAGAGATAACATCAAAGTTCAATCAGGTTACAAGGTCTTGATCAGCTGAGGTTTACCTCCTTGGATGGAAAGACTATCACCTCTTTGGGTGCCTCTTCTAGTGACTGACTATACCATCAGGAGGAGTATTTTCCCCCCTTACAGAGTCAGAATCCTCCTTGTTCTATGTTCATTGCCTCTCCTTGACAGCGCACCTGAGAAGAGCCTGCCTCTGTGTTCTTCCCATTCACACAACTGGCAGTTGAAGATCACGATCAGATTCCCCTTGTCCAGGCTTACCAAACCCAAGTATCCCAGGCTTTTTTCGCACACCACATGCTTCAGGCCTCCAGCCAAGTCACTGGTTCTCTGCTGGGCATACTTCAGTTTCACAGTGCTTCTCCTGTACTGGGAAGCCCAGAAAGGGACAAAATACTCCAGAAATGTCCTCACAAGTGCTGTAAAGAACAGAATAACCACTTCCCTCAGCCTGATGGCTACAGTCTTGCTGATGCAGTACAGTACACAGGCAGTCACCATTTCTGCAATAACGCAGTACTGACTTTAACTAACTGTTTACCAGGATCCCCAAATCCTTTTCTGCAAGGATACTTTCAGTTGGTCATTCACTGGCTTTTACTGCTCCACAATGCAAAACTTCACACTTGCCATGCTGAACTTTGTGAGGTTGTATAGGATGGAGGAAATATAATGCTGGTATGCAAAAGGTAAAGCATAGAATTTCTGCTGTCCCTGCCCTCAAAAATGATCTGAAATATTAAACAAAACACTAACAATGTGTAATAGCACCCACAAGAGCAGAAAGTTTATGATGAGACTACCTGTAACTCTGATTCTGTCAAAATCAGGGCACTTTTGCTCTAGGTTTGAGCCACTTAAATGCTTGCATGCCTTTAAGGTTTAGGATAATTACTGCAAAGTCCTTTCCTAAGAGCAGTAAATGCTTTACCCACCACTCTTTTTTTTTTTTTAAATGAATCTCCCCCCCTTTCCTCTTTCGCAAAGTGTCAGGTCTTTTGTCTTTACAATTCAAATCAGGAGAGTGGCAACTTCAGGATGCACAGGGGTTTATTATTTCTAGGAAGAAAATAAACTCTACCCCAGCTGAAACCAGGACACCACAGATGTAGACCTGCCTGGGTCTTGCCTGCCTGGGTCAAGTCTGACCAGAACAGCCCTGCTGGCACAGCACTACACCCAGTAGTCTAGTAAATCCTGCTGGTGTGCAATAACATACACAGAGCGATGATAACCACACTTCAGCTGCCTTAATAACCAGTAAATACTTCTAAGGATAAGATAAAGACAGTCTGCGGGCCTGATGCAGCCTCCAGTTCAGTATCCCTGCTGCGTGTTGTCCTGTATTACGTTATCTGGAGTACCAGGCCAGCAGAACCACAGTTTCAAAACAGCTGTTTGTATATTGTCATTACTCCCAACTTAAATATTAACTGCCCAGGAAACCAAAGGCTGAACTTACTGGTAATGGAACTCTTCAGTTACATAATAGAGTAAGTTAACACAGTCAAACTCAACTCCTCTGCACAATACCATACCACATGACTAACACATTTTGCTACAACTAGTTAAAGTGGGTCTGGAACGAAAATATTTGTGCTTCTTCCCTGTGACACAACAGGCTAACTCATCTGCAACTTCTCAGAAAGTCTGGTCTGGAAACTGAACTGTTGTGAGTTTAGGAAAAATACCATGTTACCCATAAAAGGCAGAAAATTAAATACCACAGACTCCAGTCTTCACTCTGTGTTTATAACCCAGCATCTAGTGGTTACTAGCTACCAGTTGTTCCATTATGATCTTTAGATCACTTTTAGCCATTTGTACACATCAAAATTTTCTTCTCCCAGCCTCCCGTAACAAGTCATATAGGGTGAGATTCTGAATCACTAAAGTTTAGTTTCCTTTTTTTCAGGTGACTAATGCGAGAGGGTTGCATCCTAAAAGGAACCACTGATAGCAAGTGTGCAGCGAGATCCCCTCCTTGCCTTAAAGAACATCAAACCTAAAAGGAAAGAAAATGCGGACATATATTACATTCCCATTTCACTCAGATGCAGTGCAAATGATAAAGACTAGATAAGGGAATCCCAGTCCTTTGATTTAAAATCTTCAATACAAACTTCTTACTCAAGTATACCCATCTGTAGAAATAATACACTTCTTCGGGTCTACAGTCCAAGAATAGTCAGAAGAATGCACAACAAAGCCTGCAGACATGTACACTAGGTGTCCATCTCTCAGCAGTAACAAGAGACAAGACTGTAGCCAGGTAGCCATCATACACAGCACTGGGGGTGGAAGGAATGGAGACTTAACTAATCCTAACAGAAAAAAAGATAAATTTAAAGACTAAACACACTTCTTAAAGAGAAAACTTTTGGAAACATATTTCAAAATTTTAACAGGCTCTTCATGCTTGAAGTCACTATCCTGCTGTTTCTCCTCTGCCTTAATTACAGTAAAATAAAAGACACTCAGAACACTCTGGCTTTCAGTATTGATAATCCAAGTCACATGGACAGCAGTAAAGGCAGCAGCACACAGAAAAGCTTCCAGAAGAAGCCAACTTTTGAGGAATGATGTGCAAAATGAACATCACAGAAGTCATGCTGAAAAAAGAGCAGAAATCCAAATGTGTACAAGACAATGGAGATGATCCCCATTTCCCCTCAAGGTACACATGGATTTCTGTAAGAGGAGAGGGACCGGGGACAGGTAAGTTCCTCAAAAGTGGGAAAAAGGTTTCAGATGCCCCATAAGTATTACCATGCACTTACTAAAAACCTCATCCTTCCTCAAAATTTGAGGACAGGGATTTCCCCCACCCCACTTAGCACAACTCTAAAAGGAAGATTTAGATCTAGAAGTTTTAAATGCCTTCAATTAGAAAACACAGATTCTTTACCAGAAGGGGGTATTTTCTGATCTCCTTTTTTTCCAGGACTATAGGTTTTAAACCAATTTAGAGCATGATCTGGTTTTATGTACCTTCCGAGAACTGGACCCAAAGGTTTTCTTTAAGCCTCATTTATCCAGGGAAGGCAGAGAGTTTAGCCCCTAGGCTAAGGGACCATTCCTTGCAGGGAAATTATAATATATTAAAACCTCCTATACTTCAATAGTGGTTGCTGTATTTAGGGTAAATCTATGCCATCGATATAAAAAATAGTGAATCTACATCCCATGTATTACACAGTCCCCAATAAAAGTACAATATTGCCAGAACAGCTGCAACACTTCCACATACCTACTGTGAGTTTAAAACTCATTTCATCTTATTATTTCATCTTTCACTACATTTTTAATGAAAATTAGAAGAGTATAATACAGGTTTAACCTGAACTACAAGCCCAGACAGAATTTTGTATAGAATTCTCTAAAATCCTGAACATTCATATCTTGCTAACCTGGCATAAACATATTTCAAGTAGGACTTCACAAAGCAATTGTTCATGTTTATTTTTATGTTGCAAAACGATTATAATTGTTGAAAAGGATCTGGGATATATACAGAATTTTGTTGTTTCTGTTCTTTTCTCTTCTTGACCTTTCTGGGAAAGGCAGCTGTACTTATTCAGCCCTCAATGGCACCACCTTCAAGCAAATTAAGAACTACACCTCAGCCTTCATTAATGTACCCCTGATTAATAAACTCCACACATTTTCAATTATTTGATATTTGGTGAAGACATCCCTATCTTCTTCCAAAGCGCAGACTCCTTTATAGAGGTCTCAGGTTGGGTATCCTGAGACACATTTCAAGCTTTAGGCCATGGTTAAGTAATAACAGGTTTCAGAGTGTTAAGACCCTGATGACATGAATGACAGAAATTAAGATCTCGGGCACTTCAGGATGCCTAAGGCCTCAGCTGGCAATGATGGATGCACACACTTAATCTGAATGCACCCTAAGTATATCTACAGACATGATTACTGAGGTCTATGCAAAATCAGGGCTTAAGAAAACAGCATGTAGTTTCCTATTCAAGAAAGCTACATTCATTATAGTGAACAAAGATCTTTATAAATGAAAGGCTGCATTGTGACAATCTGCATACGCTGATGAGAAAAATAGAATGGAATACTTTAGTATTAGGACACAGCTAAAAAGAACAGATCACACTGAACCACAGAAATGTACTCAAAATTACAGATGTAGAATAGAAAACCTTTTTAAAATTAAATCCTTTAAGAAAAACAAAAAAATACTAGAGCTTCACTGAGATATATTAGCAAGTACAATACAAGCTCTTTGGTAACTATATCAGGAATCCGTTGAAATTCTCAAGTGTACCTTATGGGAGACATAGAAAATGAACCTCAACTCTGTTTAAAGTATTATCAAAGGCAAAAACACAGCAAAAAGCTTTAACAAGCCCTTTCTATTTTTCTAAACACATTTGCCTGTAATCCATTCGACTCAGCTTTAATGAGAAAGATGAATCCATATCCTACTATATTCTATTAATGGCTCAGATAATTTTTCAATTGTTTAGGTAAGTACTATAATTTTTCCTTTTTCTAATACCCATCTAAAACCAGCTTGCATAAACTGCCTCAAATTACAAGCAAGGGATAAAATGCAAGTTTCATAAATTTGAAGAATCTATAGTAGTTTAATATTCCCAACTAATCTTAGCTACAGATCAACATTTCTAAAACATCAAACATTAATCTATAACCATAAAGTAAAAGCAGCTTGCTAAAAAAAGCGAATGAGACAAGTCTCTTCTGTTCTGACTCACAGTTAAAAATAATTTGTTTCAGTTCAGCTTCATTTGATAAAAAAGTTCATTGTACTGTATCTGCTGACTAAACCAACATCCAAGCCATTTCCACTGGTAACGCGTAACTCTGCCAAACCCTATAAAAATATTAGTTTAAAAGATGTAAATTAAGGAGGTTTTTTTGCAAAATATGAAAATTATTTGGATTTCTAAGTGAAAAGAGTCATAAAAAAAAAAAAAAAGAGATTTACGGATGAAATCTCACCCCCAAGTTCTATACCTTCTCATGTACCATGAGTGAGAAGCTACTAGCAGCACATATTCTTTTTCTACACGAAGACAAATTTATGACTTACTTACCCCTTTTTGACTTTTTTATACATAAATAAAAATTAAAATAAAAAATATAAGTCACAGCCTTTAACTTATGACATAATTCCTCAAGCTCTCACTACTGCTATTCATCAGCAACTTTATCCAGAGGAGAAAAGCAACAATGACTTCCTCCTATGGGATACAAGAAAAGCTGCACCCAGGACACGAGTCATTTTAACAGCACATGCCAATATATCTCACATCCTCCAGACCACTGTACTTTCCCACTGTCAAAACATGACTGTGACATTCAGTGCTAATGTTTCACAGCATAAAGTTTTATAGAGAAAGCCATTAAAAGATATTGCCTCATTTTAAAACTAACAGATTAGAAGAGATGTACTGTAAAGGGTCCATCATATGTACAGCAGTAGGCTTTGCACCTCATGCCCCAACTACAATGCCATCAAAGCTAACATGACAGTTTGGGCTACTTCAACAAGAATTAATCCTAACATGCTTTTCAGAAGAACAAAACCAGTTTACTCAGAACAGAGAATGCAGGAAACTGGGATTTGGTGGCCATGTTCACAATATTCTGCCAGACGACTACCAAAGACTTCATAAGCAAAGGTGATCCAAGCTATGGTGTCCCATCTCTGACCACAGGAAAGCCTTCAGGGAGCAGGAAAAGTCTCCAGCTGCATCCACACTGCACTGTGCACAAAGAAACCATGGCCACCACCACTGGCCTTTCCAGAACCTCTGCAAGAAACCCTGCCTCAGTGGGCTCACATCCACACCCTCCTGGCTGCCAGCCCTAGTTATCAGGCATTGTAATAGGCTTTGGCGGACAGAGGATGGAAGTAGGAAGAATTTAGGCCATAATCTGAAATTCATCAGCTGTCTTCATTATCCAACCACGCTCATTTCACACATGTGCTGAACAGGCTTATCATTCACTGTACAGCTTTGCCTGCACAGAGAAGGACATGATATAAGCTAGCAGAGCCTGACCTCTCTTCCTGGCTTTCTATGTGTACTTCTGTAAGCAGGGGTGGCAGGGGGGAAGCGCTAAAGGGAAGGATGAGAGGAACTTTAGCCCTCAAGTCAAGATACACAACATGTTATCATGTGACAGTTTTTCCTGGTGCAACCCAAAAAGGCCAAAGATCCTCATAACCAGCCCTCCAAGTCTGATAATTCTAAGGTCATCTCAGAAATACTTAAGGATAGCTTCTGCCTCCTATAGCAGCATACTCAGCTATGCATTGTGCCCTTGCCCCTACCTAGTACTTTCTCTAGTCATCAGTGCCTGCGGCAGTCAAACAACTAGGTCTACCCTGAAGCTAGTTTTAAAGACTCTCCAATGCAGGCCGGGAAGACCTTTTCTCAGGTCCACATCTACACTTCTAAATACAACTGCTTTCAGGCTGAGAGAACAGGCTACACACTCTTCAGCAGAAAGGCCATCTGTAAAGTTCTCCATTCCCTCACTAGATACTTTTTGTATTAGAAAGGTTAAGGCACCTCTTTAAGCAGAACTGAATGGAGAAAGTACAACTGGGAGTAGACTTGCAAAGTTCACAGAGCTCCCCTCTCTCCAAGAGCAAGATGCAAACCTGAAGCCCCAGTCTTAACCCAACAGTGTGAATCCCTGCACCAGCACAACAGCAACCTTTTCTGATGAACTTCACATGCATGATTTTTCCCATCTATGGCCTGTTATGCCTGACTGTCTTGGAGGGCTTGGCAGCAGGTGCCAGCTGGCCGCCTTGTGCTAATCACCTGCAATCTTCTTTCTCTTCCCAATAGCTTCAGCCCCCTTAAAGTTCCCCCTCTCAGGAGAAATAAAAACACTCAAACATAAAAAAACAAATAAACAAACAGTCACCATCCAAAAGCAGAACAGCAGTCTAGCCAGGCAGCAGACCTTGCACACTGAGAATGCAGAAGGTAAGTCAGCATTCAAACAGATAGCTCATAGCACATCAGGAGAAACAGCCCACAGAAGTATAACACGCACCTGCCTGAAGGTAAAAAACCCCACATTTCAGATCTATACTACTGACACTGGTTTTGAGGTGTTCTCACAGAGAGGACTAGCCAGCACATAGTCCAGGAGTGAGACAACACTGAATGAACTCCATAGAAACGTGCCATCCTGCCCTCTGTAGCATGCCAGAAGTACAGAACAGGGTCAGAGAAAACAAAGGCTAGAGCAAGAGAGTCTATGAAGCACCAACAGCATTTTAAATACAAATAAGGTCCATTCCTATCAGGCTCTTCTCTGAAGATGCTTGCCCACTGGCTGCAAACTGTGCCAAGTAGCTGTTCAAAAATGGAGCAGCCAGTTGCACCAGTCCCTGCTGACTGGAAGCAGGGGGCAGTGAGCACCAGCCACAGCCAGCTAAGATAACTCCAGAAAAACAAGGTGATGTCAGACGAGCACGAACATGATGCCAGCCAGCAAGGTGACCTGTGAGCAGCCATTCTAGTGCAGCATTATGAAAGATTCAGATTCCTCAGTATGACAGGACAAGCAGCTCCACAGGGAGGAACACCCTGTACCTGAAAGCTGAAGGACAAGCAACGCACGGATCTGAGTTGCAGCCATGCTGCTCCAGCACTTCACACTTCTCTTCTTGTCATGGGAAACAAGAACAGCATACCTTTTTCTGCAGGAAGTGTCTCTTAGGAGATCCTTCTGCAGTGCATGGACAATACCACCCCACAGTACCCAACACCGGTGTGCACCATAATCCATTGGATAAGCCCAAAGGCCACACAGCCTCCTCTGTGCTTGATGATAACATTAGGTAGTCTTCAATAGCGGCCTACATCAGCTTCAACAAGGAAGGTACCTCCACAGACTTTCAGGCCCACACAGGCAATATTAAAGGCTTTCTAGGACTGCTCAGGACTGTTCAGTTCCAGCATTTCCCCAGATGCCAGCTAGGTTGCTCTCCTGACAACTGAAAGGACAAGCAAAGGTGGTCAAGCAATCTGGCCTCAGAGACACAAGTGTTGTAGCAGCCCAGGTTTGCTAATGACTTTGAGAGGAATGAGCAAGTACAATCAGAATAAACAGGACTCCTTACTATTTCTCACACTGGGAGAAACAGACGTAGCAACAGTTTAAAAGACGCTAAGCACAGATTTGGGAAATTCTTTCTGAACATGTAGACATGGGTCCACTAACTAACAGACTTGGTCTCAATTCCCACTAAGAATACTGGGTATCATTTCAATAGCTATTATATAAACAATACAGTGATAACCAATTGGGTGAAAACTTATTCAACAGGATTCACAAATAAAAATAACTAAAGGAAAAGGTCTTTTGACCTCCTCAGTTGCAGCTCAGCTAGCTCTTCTCCAATGATAGCTGGCATAAAGGTATGTGTCTTATAATTCCAGTACAGGGAAAAAAATATAGTCTGATTGAAAGCTCCATTCACCATGAGAAAGCTATGATTGCCAAGGTTAAAATGGCAGATTCTTACAACATTTCTAAAGCAATGGAAGCCGCAAGCCGCCTCAAGGCTAAAGGCCACACCCTACACTCTTCTATGGTTAGCAAATAGGAAGATGATTTTAAGCCTCTGGCAGGACTGCAAGGAAGCAGCAGCAGGATTGATAGAGCAGAAGCAATGAGATCCACCATTTGGGGGTCACCACCCTCTGCAGGTGAGGTGTGAGGCTTTTACAGATGTTGAACAGGGAGAAGGTGGTGTAAGTATCACAGGATAAATGTGAGGCTTAATTTCTGGACTCCCTACTTCCCTTCTCCCACAGTCATCAGCTCCATAATATGAGCAGCACCACTGCTGCTGTCAGAGAGCTACACCACACAACTCAGCATCTCCTCCGCACCCCACAGCCAGGAAGAAGCTCTGCCTCAACTGCCACGCCTGAACTCTATTTTGGCAATTATGAATGCAAGTCCATTAGCCATGATGAATCATTTTAAGGGAATTTTATATGTGCGATACCTCACACCCAGTTTTAAATGCAAAATACTAAATAAATGCTTGTTATGTAGCTCAGCTTAAGTTAACCTTAATACCTATGCAGCTTATTTCCATTGTCAGTGATAAGTCTCCATTTTGTCAAAAGGAAATTCCTTCCATCTCCAGTTGATAAAGAAACACTGATCTTCAAAGTATATCCCAAAACACTTAACTACACACTCCTGTTTCTACAGATGCATAACAGCACAGAAAACTTGTGCACATCAATCAGGAATATCTTCTAACAGAGAATCAGGCTGTAATTAAGACTGCACATCATGACATGAGGAAGATTAGCGTGTTTGGCATGATATTTTCCTTACTAGCTGGAGGCAGAAACAAGTTCCTTGTCAGTGGAAACATACTGTGAGGGCATTAGGACACAGATAAAAGGTGTCTCGTTGTTGGCATTTATTTGGTTTTAACAGCTTAAAGGAAAGACAGGAACAGAGAACACCAACTATAACTGGTTTTAAAAGGTATTCCTTGTTGATGGAACATAAAAAAATAAATAGCAGTCTAGATTAGGTCCATCCCCTTACAATCAAGGGCCTGGATTATAAACTTTTATTCCTATTCTGAAGCACCAGATGGTAGCTCACATATATTTCAATTACTTATTGAATAGGCACTTTGTTATACTAGGGTAATCCCACACTGCAGTAAGAACTGTTTTTATTGCAAGCTATAGTTTTCATCAAGTCAGTAACCTTTTCACATTCAGTGAACACAATAAACAGAATTAAAAGGAGCAATTTTATAAACAATTCGACAATCAGTCTCTCCATCACACAGAAAATGACAACGCAGGGATCAATCAGCAAGACACAACCACCAGCAGTGCCATAGAAAAAAGCATATTCTTTGGCCTGCCTTCAATCTTTTCCTCAATTTCAGTGCTTGAAGAACCATCCTAACAGTTTGTAGGGACTCACTCATTCAAGCCATCAGCTTGGGAACAAGAGTGTAAAAGCAGATTGCACTTTGCAGAACGAATACAAATCTCCCACCACAAAACAACTAATCATGTTCCCCAGGCTGCAGTCTTGCGGGGCAGATGTGATAAAGTGGTTAATTATTCAGTTGGCAATCGCATTACTGACGTCAATAGGAGAGTCCAGGAAGTGAATCCTCTTAGTCTGTTAGTGTATGACAAAGAGTGGTGGTCCCCACAGAAATTAAGGAGAACCAGCTGTCCCTACATGTTAGTGTTCTGATCTGTAATGCTAAAGACATACATTTGCATTTACTGAAGTAAATCAGCCCCTCCCTCTCCCATAGGAAATCCTTTTGTTTTGGTGGCTGTTTTCTTTTGGTTTAGGTTTGTTTTTTTTTTTTTTTCTTTTTTTTTCGGTAAGAGGGCTCTTTAAAAGCCTAATTGTACATGCATGGAACAGCTGATAAACGGGACAATATACTTGTGAGCAGTGATCTCTCCTCCCTCACCTCCAATTCTCATTCCATGAAGAAGTTAAGTCACCTTCGTCATACATGATTATTCATAACCTAGTCAGCCGAATAAACCAGTCAGCCGTCAAGGCCATTTTAACATAAATTCATTTAGGCATGCAGCAAAGAAAGATCTCTCTCCCCAAACGTGCAGTCAATATTCTTAACTAAACAACACTGGAGAGAAAACTTTTATCCCAAGCGCTATTACAAGTAGCTGCGTTTTCTTTTGTCAGCACACTCCAGACTACTGGAGGTTTTTCATTATCAGGCTGCTTAACAGTAGGAAACCATTAAACAGAGCTGTTATAAAGGCTGCTTAGAATTGCTCTGTCCTTCGGGGGCATGCCCAAGACTGCGTGATGAGCTGTAACTGTTGTTTCTTCAAGACACACACACACACATGCTCCCTCTAACAACAACGGCTCAAGAGCAGTATTTCAAAGCCGGAGCCTGCTGCTCTCCCCCTCCTCCCCGCCGCAGGTAGGGAGCCTCCGAGGAGCGCTGGATTAGCCTGACATTTCGGGTTAAGCCGAGCAGGGTTTCAGGCCAAGGACACTCCGGTGCTGCTCCTGCTGCGGCTGCCAAGCAGTTCGCCTGGGACCGAGCGGGACAGGGAGGAGACCTGCCGGGGTCAAGGCCCGGCTGGCGGCGCGACCCGTCCCCAAGGAGGCTCTGCATCCAGGGGCGGCGTCCCCACTCCCCGCCCGGTTCGGCCGCCGATGGGAGCGGCGGGGAAAGCACTCCCGAGGCAGCCACCGCCCCTCGCCCGGGGATCCCACACAGCCCCCCGCGATCTGGGCCCCGCCCCCCTCCCTAGCTCCGGCCTGGCCCCGTCTCCCCATCCCCGTCCTCACCCCACTCGAGGAAGTCGGAGACGTATCGGTCGCGGCGCAACGGCGAGTCGCGGCTGCACTCGGCGTAGACTCCGACCAAGAGGTCGAGCAGGGTCTCCACGCTCAGCACGCTGTCGTTTCGCTGCGGCCCGTCCAGCACCAGCTGCTCCAGCCGCTTCAGCCGCACCTTGGCCGACATGGTGCCGCGGCGGCGGGCGCAGGGCAGGGCACGGCCGGGCGGCGGCGAAGCCGGTGGAAAACGGCGCTCAAAGGCCCGTGCGCCGCGCTCAG
>JASSUY010000413.1:0-19593 GCA_032466535.1 Forpus xanthops | reverse complement strand
CTTCAGATACTGGAAGGCTGCTATGAGGTCTCCACGCAGCCTTCTCTTCTCCAGGCTGAACAGCCCCAACTTCCTCATCCTATCTTCATATGAGTCTGTCTGATCCCAGGAACAAACGGGGTAAAAGGGAGACTCAGGGCTCCCCTCCAACAACATCCCCCCCATTCCCAGCTCCCAGGCTGTCCTAGAGCAGGAAGAACAGGGAGTACTCCCCATTTGCTGCTCCAGCTACAGCAGCTGAGACAGTAAGAACTGTTGCATGAGCAGGAAGGAGAGGGACGGAGCTGTGCAGCCAGCGGGATCCAGCCTCCCTTGTTGGAACCATTACTTCCCGTCCCGCTCTGCCAAGAGCAGGAAAATCCCTTCCACAAATAACACAAGCAAATAAATAAAACAAACCCCTGGGGTTGGGGGAGAGGAGATGGATCCAGCACTAACCCAAGGCTGCAACGTTGGCTGAGTGCTGCCAGCACAGCTGAGCAGCAAACAGTGGCCTTCACAGGAATGGGCACTGGGAGCTGCAGGGGGGTGTTGGTGATTTATAGGCTAAAAAGTGGCTTTACAAAAATGGATCTTCAAATATTTGCTCCAGCATGGCCTGAGCCCCATGTGCTGGGGTGAAACACGTGTGCTGAGCTCCCACAGCAAGCAGGGAGAGCGGCTGCAGCACAGCAGCAATTCCTGCCCAGAGCCAGGGTCTGCAAGCATGGCACTGACATTTCCATGCAAACCCAGCCCCAGCTGGAGAAGAAATAGGTGTGAAAAACAGATATTCCTTTCCCACTCTCTCAAAGAGGAATGATGCTATCAGGTTAGCCAAAGGGACCCAGTTCTGCTCCTTTTGGTGATGCTGGAAACATCACTGTCTGAACCAGCTGCTCTAGAATGAAGAATTAGGGGATGGCACATGGAGCAAGCAAACCACAAGAGCCAACACTGGGGGTCTGAAGCTTGGACATAAGGACCCTCCAGGTCACTTTGTGACTATGGGCAAGCTTGAATGCCAGGTCCCCAAAGGGGAGCATGGAAAGTGGCTCCCGCATGGCAGATCTGCCATGACCAGCTTCCCAACTGACTTCCACATGTTAAAAAGAATCAGAGAAGTCTGAATCCCTCCAGTGCCAGGCTGGATGCCACTGGGCTTCACAGAGTCCTGCTAAAACCCCACCATCCTTTCCAGCAGCTCCAACAGGTTCAGATAAGGCAGGAGATGACCTCCACTTCCCCAGGCAGAAGGGGATAATCTAACCCTGGGCACCCAGAAAGTGCTGGAAGCACAGAGCAAAGAGACCCTGAACACAGTGGATACAGGCTGGCATTTGCATTCCTGCCAGAGAAAGGGCAGAGAGCAAAGATTCAGGCAGAAGACAGGCAGCATGGGAGCAACAGGAGGCAGAGGGAAGTGAGGCAGAGGGATACGTCCCCTGCATGCCTCTGAACCGATGAGGTCTCAAGGCTCTGGATCAGACCCTCCATGTTCTATCCAAGCTCACCAGTCTGTCCCCTCCACAGAACAGCTTAGCACCACACAAGGGGCAAAGGAGCACAGTTCAGGCACAATTCCCAGCTAAGAATTAGATCCTGGCTCTTTCCTGAGCTCGAATCACAAGGTTCCTGAAGCTCCTTTACTCCAGGAGAAGGAACTAACTGCAGTAAGCTGGATTCTGCTGTAGGGCCTCCCGTTCCCAACAACTGCCTGCCTCTGGCTGAGGACCTTCCCCACACAGCACCCATCCTCCCCTGCACACTCCTGCCTTCTCCATCCCCCCCACAGCAGCCAAATATGCTCATTTGCTTATGAAGAGCCTGAAGTTGCATCTATGGCACAGGGGAGAAGCATGAAGGCTGCTTCATTTTCTCCTCTTTTTCTCCTCTAGCTCTTCACTGAAGCCTCCACCTCCCCAGCTCGAGGAGAAGGCTTTCCTTTCCCTCCCCTTACACTGAGCGGCACGGAAGCATGAAAGGTACTGACAAAATAAAGTTGGATTGTACTGCATTATTGAAAAAGTGACCTCCAGTGGTCAATAAAGCCTTTGCCCACCGTTTCCAGGCAGCGGTGCCTGTTGTCAAGCTCTGCCTGGATGCAGCAGGATGCAGCTCGGCATTCCCGATCCCAGCGACAACGGGTGGACTCGTTAAAACCCAGGCTCCGCATCTGGGTAACGAGGAGCTCGAAGCACTTTAACACAGGGCTGCAATCGGGAATGCAAAGGGGCTGCAGGCGGGAGCAGCCTCACAGCGCTCTGCTCCCTCTGCTCCCTCCGTCTCCAGCCTCACCACTCCCGGCTCCAGGCAAAGGCAGTGTCTGATAGGAGCTGGCAGAAGGCACAGTTCAAGGATGAGGTTTCACTGCAAACCCTCAGTCATAGTTTAGGGAGAGGGGAAGGGGTACAAGGGACACTATCCTGCTGCTCAGCAGCACCGGCACCGAGAGGACGCTGATGGACCCAGCACAAGTAGCGCACAGGCTGCCCTCAAAGATGCTCTCCGCTGTGTTCCCACTCCTTTCACGTTTGGTTTCCTCCTTCCCCACCCCAGCTGCAGAAGCAGATCTGTCCTAGCCACTCGAGACACCACTGAAGTACTTTAAACCCAGCATGGAAGGGGGGCAGCCCATAGGAGCACCTCCCTTCACACCAGAGCCCAAAGCACCTCTCATCTGGGGAAAGCAGAGCTGGTTTCCTTTCACATCACATACAGAGACATGCGGAGGAGCACACATGGGAGATGATGATGGCCCATTTGCAGGATCAGCAGCTTGCTGGTGACACTGATGCTCCCTCGCCTGCAGATCCCATCCCTTCTTTCCCCTCTCCTTTCACAGACTCAGCAAAGCAAGCAGCAGCCCCTCGCTGTCCTCCCAAGCTCCAGGACAGGTAGGAGCTCAAGGCAAGGGATTAGCTTCAAGTAGGGCCCAACTGCAATAAGCTGAACCTTCTCAGGGCATTAGTCAAGGACAGAGAAGAACCAGCATCCCCAAAAGAAATAGAATGAAGGCCTTAAAGCAGAACAGCTTTTTAAGGATCCTGCTCCATCTCCAGGTGCCAGCCCCACCACATGGAGGGATGCCTCCCTGTGTCCCACTTTGGAGAGGAGCACAGGAGCAGCAGCCATCCCTTCTAGATCCCACGACATCTCAGGATCAACACTGCTCAGGGAAGAAGGTGCTAATGAACCACCTCATTTTTCAAGGGGATCTCAAGGGGATTGCTTTAGACAGCGTGAAATATTAAAGGTCTAAACTATGCAAGGGGAGGTGAGGTGAAGAATCTCCTTCCATGCATGGACACAGATCGGCACCACAGAGCTCATAGGTATGGCCAGGACCAGGCCACAAGCTGTGGACATGATCTAGTGCACCAGGCAAGGAGATAACCAAATGGTGTCCTCCTAAATTTAGCAGCCACCATACATCTCATCTCCCAGCCCTTCATCCCTACAGCCCATTCCCAGAGCTGTGCAAGCCTGATTTCCATCAAGGGCTGCCTTGAAAGAGACTCTTTCTACTTCAACCCATCTGCCAAGTGCCCACAGCCTTCCCCAGATCAGGTCCCCTGTTCTGCAACGTGCCAGCAGCATGGACACGGCTCCTCTCCACCCAAAGCAACACACCCATGGCACAGAGACAGCAGTTGCCTACATACCACCTGCAAAGCAGCCTCCCCTCACATGGAAATGCACAAAGTATGGGTACAGCAGGATCCTAGCACATTTATCGTACCCTGTTGGTGCAACAGCCACCTCCCTCAGCCTGTGGTTCACAGCTCTTGAGAGCGAAGGGAAAACTCAACATTCCCCTGTGGTAGGTGTCCTAGCAGCTCTCTCCATCAGCTGTGCAGCATCCCTCACACAAGGCTAGGAGCATCCCACTTTGAAATAGTGATCTGTCTGAAATAGTGACCACTGTCTGAAATAGTGACCTCAGTGCTGCTCTCCAGCCCTCAGCACCCAGCATGACCATGGCACCAAGGGCAGGACACCTTCAGAGAGAGCCAGGTGGTTGCTCTATCCTGCAGCAGGTTGAACATCCCAAAAGATAAGTGGACAGTGACACTGAGAGGGCCAAATCCACAAGGGTGAACCCCTCTGCCTTCAAGAGCAGGGCACAGTCTGGCAATGGCCCTGCACGGAGAGGAAGGCGGGAAGATGAAGGGACCCAAGCTTTTGGGAAGACAGTACAGCCAAGCCCCGGCCCCTCTAGACTACAAAGCACCTCTCCTCCTTGCATGGATGGGTGGGCTTACCTTACCAAGTGGAGACTACCTAGATACAAAGGTTGGCATGGTCCTGACACCACTACAATGGGCAATGGCCCAGCCATTTGCCTTCTTGAGGAGTAGAAGGCATCAGGAGCTGCAAGTACCCCTCATGACACCTCAAAGAGCTTAACCTTATGGGACGACCACAGAAAGAGTGGTTGGCTTGAGCTATGGTGAGCTCCTGCTGGGACATTGCACACCATCTGATGACAGATCCTCCATTGGTGGCAAGACATATCTGGTCACACTCGGCCACACAAAACATCATCTGGAAAGATGAGAACATGCCATTCCTTAGGTGTGATTCAAGCCTGGATTTTGGGATGCCAAAGGCAGCTTAAAGCTTTGACTTGAAACATAAAACTGAGGCTTACAGTTGGGTGGAGCTGAGGGGCAAGATGGGATCCCATCACTGTTTCTGCAGGTCTCATTTGGAACTGCACCAGCACAATCCTCCCCAGACAGGCATCACATCCAACCTTCTGTCCACTGCTTCATCCCTGGCAGATCAGGTCTATCAGGTGGGTCTGGGTCCAAGTTACAGCCTTGCAGCCCCCAGGCTGTACAAGTTTTAAATAATAATAAGTCACAGCCTCACATCTCAGATCAAGCTCCCTTTTGGGAGATCCAAGTCCCAGTTGGGAGTGCTAAACCAGACGGGCAGGACCAGAAAACATTCCCATCCTACCTCTGCAAAGAGGAGCCTCCACTCCACACCCTTCCAGTCTGCCCCTGGGGTATCTGTCAGACAGGCGGAGCAGGGCTTTGTTGTTGAAGGCAGCCTAATCCTGCAACCTTTACATCATTGGGCCAGATGTCTTGATTCACCCAACGTTGAGCCCTTCTTGGGATGCAGCTGGGAAGCAGGGGGATGCCAGCCAGGAGGAGAGGGGACACAACTGAAGCCATCGCACACCAAGCAGCCTACTACAAGCTGCTATGGCTTCTCCCTTCCCTCCTGCCTTTGCAAACCCCTCTCGGCATCACCAGCTGAATAAGGCTCAACCCGAAACCAGGGTTGTACCTGCACGTGTTGGTGAGTCAGAGCTGGCCAGGCACAGACACACACGGAGCCCTCCCCCACAGCCCCTTTCAACTCCTGTCTCCCTGACATGCCCTCACCAGCACTTTAAAGAGGTTTTTGCTCTCCCCTTTTCCCCTCCTCTTTTTCTTTTCTGCTCGTTTTTGTCTCCAGTCCTCCCAGTGGGTGGGGAAAATCCCGGGTGTCAAACTTCAAAAGGGAAGCTTGAGTTCACATCGCATTCATGTCCAATGTGCTGCCTAACCACAGGCTTCTGCCTGCACCCACACCCGGGAGGGGAAGGAGCTCCAGTGGGACCAGTAACGCTGCTGCCTCGGCTTCCCACAGCCCAGTGCAGTTGGGGATGTCCGTTCGTCCATCCATGGCTTGGTGCACCCATTCAGGTGGAGGTGAGAGGAGGGTTTGGACACGGAGCCCTGCTCAGGAGGGTTGTGGGGCTGAGGTTCAGCGCCCATCACAAAAGCAGAGCTCCTGGAAATCAGCCCAGCAGAAAGGAGAGAGAACTCCTTGTCTTCTCCTTCCCGCTCAGCATCACATCCCTGACAGCAGCTTGGTGGCACAAGGTAGCCCTGCCACATGCCTCGTGGTGGTACAGGACAGCCCAAGGATGCTTCATACCATGTATTTTGGTTTGTGCATTTGAGTTTCACCCTTGATCTGGTTATTTTTGCCAAACAGAGCAGCCAGACCAAGGAGAAATTTGTGCCCTGTGTTGTACATCCAAAACCAGGAGACACCCTGTCCTCTACAAGGGCTTTGGTGAGGATGAACAGCTCCACAACGCTGAACCTGGGCAGATCCCTACACACTGCAGAGCCAGCACGGGGCAACAGATACACCAGCGTCAGCCTCGTGCTGCTCCTACCTACAGCGGCCCTGGTCCACAAAAGCCACCTCCTTCACGTCTCCTGGTTTCCAGGTTAACAGAGCAGGGCAGTTTGGACCTGGTGCTTTCATAACAAACCTATTTTCTTTTCTCCCAGTCACCTGCAACAAAGAAAACCAGGCACATAGACAGGGGAAGGAGATATAGCATCTATTTGATTTTCTATTGTGCTCCTGAATAGTAAGTTAAAGCCTATTCACAGCTGATTTGGTTCTGTTTTCAGTGGCTTTTGAGACCCTCAGACTTCATGGGGAGATGAGCTCTCCCATTGAAGAGCTGGCAGGAGCCTGCCTTGCAGGGTTAGGAGCCAGTATGGTCCTGGGAGGTGAGTCAGAAACCCCACACAGAGAGGAAAAGGTGGATGATGAGAGCAGGAGAGCCCAAACCTGTGAGCCTGTACCAGGAGCCCCACAGTCAGAGACTGGAAACAGCTTCACTGCCTGCCAGGAGCAGAGGGAAACGTCAGAGTGGCATTTTGTTAAGAGGATGAGCAGGAACGTGGGAGGACGTGTTGATGCTCCTCCCTGAAGGAAAGGACACAGTTTCCAGTGGGAAAGCTGTCCTGGCTCAGGAGCTGTGCCAGGAAGACCAGGGAGCATGGAATGGGCAGCACTGCAGCCTGACCTCATGCCCAGGGAGGTATCAGAGCAGCTCTAACACGAAGGTTGACCTGCAGCATCTCTGGCAGCAACCACCTTGCAAGTACACACACCAGGATTTCAGTCTCATTGTCCTCAGTGTGTTTGGATGCAGTGCCCTTGGCTATGACAGCCATGGGAATGTGCTCCCACAGAGCAAGATGGACACACTTTCCCATGTGGCCTCAATTGCCCAGCATTCAACCTGTCTAACCTGGTGAGAAGTCATTTTGGGTTGCACTTTCCCTCTGCTTCATCTCCAGGTAAAGCAAGAGAGCCCTGCCACAAGACATGAGAAGGATGCTCCAAACAGTATCCAGTTGCAATGGAACACAATGCTGCTCCAGGACAAACCTTGAGTTTAAGAAAGGCTCAAATATCCTGGAGTTGCAGCAGGGATTGAAAGGAGGGGTGTCCTTCAGTGAGGCAGCTGCATTTCCCTCTGTGAGCCCTTCCCAAGCAGAGCCAGAGCCCGAGGTCTCCAGCACCTCCCCAGCAAACCCTTCACCCTCTCCAGAGGGGTTTCCATGGCAGGACCCAGGCCAGAAGCTGCAGAAGGGGGGCTGCCATCCCTCCCTCCCGCCTGTGAACCAGGGGGATGCACATGATGAGGCGCTGGCTTGGGTTTCGAGCCTTGCGACAGCACCAGCTGCTCCTGCCCATCCCTCTCCCCCAAAGAGGCCCTGAGATCGTGTTTCCTGGGCTCATACATCCAGGTGAGTCCCAGCAGATGTGGCCAGCATCTCCTCTCTTGCAGCCATTCCACAGGAATGCCAGACCAGCCACTGGGCACAGCAGCATCCCTGTGAGCTTCAGGTGACATCCATGTGAATCCCACCTCCTGCAGCCCCGGAGATGCAGGAGCTGTGCTGGGCAGGGGCTCACCCCAGCAGAAACCAGATCTGGGCTGCTCCAGAACCAAAAATAGCCCACCAGCTGCCCAGGAAGAGAGAGCCAAGTGAGCATAGAGCACACACATGGCAGTGTGTGTGGGGGGGTCATCTGCATCCATCTTCAGGGGTAACAGAGGGAGCATAGGGGTTTGGTGAAATTCAATGGTAACAGCAGAGAAGCAGCCATAAAGAGCCGCCAGGATTATCTGGGCAGCAAAGCAGCAAACCCCCCCGGGCACAAACTCCATCTGGGGAGCCACAAAGAGCCCCATGCAGAAGCTCCTGCCTGGTCCCTCCTCTCCTGCCCCAAGAGGTAGCAGCAGCCAGGGCAGCTGAGATCCCAGACAATATGGAAACTGGTGATGTGAGAGCATTTTCCCACCCCGTTGCTCCACAAGCAATCACCCATAAACACTCTCCCAGCCTGAGCAGTGTTGGAGCAGGCTGGAGAAGGAAAGGAAATCCAGATGTGCAGGAAGGAGGCACCAGGATCTGCTCACATCTCATGCCAGCCTCCTGCCAGAGGCTGCTGGTGCAGCCACACCTTGTGTTTTCGAGGAGTAGCAAGAGCTCTGATCCTTTTAGGGAGGAGACAATAGAGCTTTGTGTGCTTGGGTTAGCTGCGATGCTACCCAGGACTGGGGAGCAAGGAGGGCACAGAAGCCAGAGCTTCCTCTGGGCTGGATGCACTTGGGCTCCATGAACAGCACCCTTTAAGCAGATCCAGTCTCTAGCAGAACAAACACGTTTTTCCTATTTCCATAATTACACTCCAATCACTACCAGGACCAAGGCACAGGCTTAGGCTGGAGAGGCAGCAGTAATGTTTCTGCATCAACCCATACTTCAAGGAGTCATTTTTCCCTCATCATTCCCAAATCTTCCACTTTTCTTCTTCCAACATGTTACATTCCAGTACCTGTCACCTCAGAGCAAGTCAACACCTGCTCCAAACCCCAAACATGGAGCATTAAAGAGCAGAAAGACCTGGCACGAGTCACTCAGCACCCCAACTTCATCAGCCTCCTGAAGGCACTGGCATTGCTCATCTGCAAGCACTGCTACCACAGCCCAAGGGAGGGCATCTGCAGGTCACACCTCATGGAAGAGCCCTATAAAACAGGGTTGAACCCTCAGCAGGTACAGGCTGACCTCAGGGAGCAGAGCCACAGCAGAGCTGACCTCAAGCGGAAGACAGGAGCTCTCCCAGCCAGACTGAGGAGGGAGCTGGCAGGAGCGATGCAGCATCACTGGGTGCCAGTGCTCACATCCACCTGCTGCCCCTGGGGTTGTGCACGGATTGGGGCTGCTCCCACTCTTCATGAGCCAGCTCCCCTGGGCAGGAGGAGACAAGCAGGAGCTCAGTGCTGCTGGAGCCATCATCCTCCCTGCTCCTGTGGTGGCGGGAGGAGAAAGTAGTAGCAAACAAGTCTTGGGCTGTCGGCTTCTCTGCACGCTCGGCAATGCTGCCCATGCCAGCACTGCACTCCTCCACCTCCTTTCCTCCTTGCTGTCTCTGCAAGGAGAGGAGGAGTGGCTCTGCTTCCCAGCAGCTGGAGAAGGATGGAGCCAGCTCCTTGCATTTCCCAGACCTGGGGCGCTGCACCAGGCAGAGGAGAGCAGCTCCTTCCTGCTGCTCCTGGTGCAACACAGGCCAGGGGGGAGACAAACAGACTTTCCCAGGAAAGCCTCATCTGTGCAATTCCCAGCTCCATCATCACCCTTCTGCAGTGCTTTGCAGCTGCTCTGCCCACGTTTTCCTGCTCCACTTGCTGGAGAGGAGAAGGCAGTGGTCCATCTCCCACACGCAGACCCTGTTATCTGTGCTGCATCCAGAGAGCCTTCGGGTAGCTTTGGTCCAGCATCTTTGATTGTCATCAATAAGTCTTCTGGAGGCTTTAGAGCCTGGCACTGCTCATTCTGCTCAGCCAATCTTACACATGTGGGGGGTAAAACCCTTAACTCTGTTCTCTGAAGTGGGTCCTCAAAGCACCTACCAGGGGTTAAGACCCAGCTGACCTGATCCTCAGCATCCCGAAGCTCTGAGTGCTAACTCAGACACACAAAGGAAGCAGAAGCTCCACAGAAGCTCTGCACCATCTAAAAGCCTTTTCTTTCATTTCACTTGCTCTCATTTTAAGCTGGCCGCCAATACCTTAGGAAACACAGGCTGGAGAGACTTAGGATTTCTTTTTGAGAGCTTAACATCCATTATGCTCTTAAAAAATTTATACCCTTAAGCATCTGCACAGTGGCTGCCGAGCACCCATTAACAAAATCTCATCCATTGCTTAAGCCTAACAAGTCTCACCTTCAAGAGATACCCACAAAGACCTGGCAAGACACTCAGCTTGAGCCCTGGGCTCCTAAGAGCAGGCCATAACACAAACAGCCCGGGGGAAGACATTATCCCCCCTAAGAGAGTGAGCCACCAGAGGTGAGATTTATATCCCAGAGCAACCACGGCATGCTGGCTGCCCTGCAGACCATGGTAGGACAGCTTGATGTGTCAGTTGGAAATGCAATTAAGTTCCATGTACAAGGGGATAAGGGAAGAACTGAGGTTCCTATGGATGCAGTTGCTCGGCTCCTAATTCCTCTAGCAACGCTAGCCTAGCAATGTTATCCAGGTTTCATGTCTACCCTTCCCAGGGCAGGAAAAGCTCCTGTCAGCCTTGGGAATGCCTGTGCATATGGGAAAGCCATGCAGCGTGCAAAACAGCACTGCCCCAGGAGCTGTTTGCAACCAGCTTCACCCTCAGGACCCCCAAACCACAGCTCCTGCTGCCTTCTCCAGTAGTTGCGTTCCACTCCTTGGGGCTTCTACCCCAACATCAGAGCAGGAGAGGTCCAGGGTCAGCCCAGGTCCAAGCAAGATTGTGTCAGAAGCACTTGTGGAGGCACACAAACCTCAGCAGCCTCAGTGCAGGGCTCCTCCAAGGCAACTGCTACAACACAACCATCACATTGCTCTAGGCAGCTGTGAGGCTGCTGGGAGAAGGCTCCCAAATGGCAGGAAGAGGATGAAAAGCAAAAAGGAACGTGCAACAGAGCTAGACAGTCCTGTAGAGGAGCTTTCCTGAGCTCTGCTCCACCAGACAGCTTCTCTAGGTCCCTGTGCAGCCTGTGGATCCCCCTCAGATGCTCTATCAGGGCTCGCACAGCCTCATAGTCAGGTCCCTGCTGGGTCAGGCAGCACACACACGTACAGGAGCTGTTTGCAAATCAGCATCACAGCACCAAGGAGAACAGGGAGTAACTGGACCAAGGTCAGGCAGTGTGGCTGTGCAGTCCAGGACACAGCACCTCACCTACTCCTGAGCAGCCAGGCACAGGAGGATGTGTTAGACTGAGCCCCCACTCTCATCCCTGCACGCAGGCGAGACAAACATGTTCCCTCCTACATCACCATCTCCACACATAAAGGATGCACTGGTCGCTCTGTGCTCCCACACACTGCTGTGGGGTGGCCACAGCTGGGGAAGGACCCCCCAGGCAGCTTATTTCATCATCCAGAAGACAGCAGGCAGCTACACCCACAGCATGCACACAGCATGGGCTCTCTGCCCCCCAGCTCCTCCCTGGGTGCAGCAGCTTGCCACAGGCAGCTTCTCCCACTCCAGAGCTTCCTTCTGTGCAGAAAAGGACCAAGTGCAGTCTCCACTGCAGCCCACAAGGGTCTTTCTGCTGCCTTTGATGCACCCAGGTCACAGCTGCATGGCTTGTGGTCCAGCATCCAGCCACACAAGTACCTTCACACCAGGCAGCCGGGACCTGGCACTTGCAGGTCTCTCCAAAGCCATAAGCTCTGACATACTTCAGCCCTTCCACTGCTCATGTGCCACCATGCACCAGGAGCTTTCTGCACCCCAGGGAACAGTTCTGCTCTTGGTACGAATTTCACCCTTACAGATTCAATTCCAAGGAAGACCAGCAGCTCTGCCCACTGCCAGCTGTGCAGGTCAGGCGCTGGGCTGGAAGGAGCATGGACACAAGCCTGAACTGGCAGTGTGGACCTGCTGGAGCCCATTTCCAAGCAGGAGTAAACATGCCTGATACTCACTCCATCCCTGCACCCAGGTGGGAAAAAGGCTCAAGTGCAGCCCTTCTACAGACAAGCCCCCAGCCCCTCGGCTGTGAGGAGGCTGAGCTGTGCCAAGCAGACCACGAGAGAAAGGCTTGGTCAAGAGCATGGGGCTCAGGACTGCCACCCTCCCCTTTGCCTTCACACAGAGGACATCCCTCAGGTGAGCTGCTGTGTGTGACCCAAAGAATCCCCAGCCCCAGCCAGCTCAGCTGCCGGCTCCCTGCAGCATCACAGCCTTCCCCACCAGTTGCATTTCGTGGTTATTCCTGCTTTTCCAGTCGGCAAGGTTCCGATGCTGCGATCCAGCAGCCCCTCTCTGCCGTATTTTCGTGCCACAGGGATTTTATCCCCCTCCACCAAGGCTAAGAGGGGCATGGAGACAAGTACCACCAAGACAAGGCAGCAGAGACAAAGCAATTCAAGGCAAGCAGGGAACAGCCCCTGCCTGACTGGCTCTCCTGGAATGGATGTTTCACAGACATCCGCAGCACAGGGTCCTGACCCAGCTGCAGCTCCCACCATGCACTCAAGCCAGCCCCCATCCAGCCCCACAGGAGCTGCTGAGGCTGTCATCTCCCTCCAGGTCTGCACAAGCTGTCTAGAGGTAGCTGACTGCAAGGGGCCAGGCAAGCACGGTGCTTTGATGTGGGTGCCTGCTGGGCACATGCCAGGGCCAGGGTACTTGGCTGGAGGCACTGGGTGCCAGACTGAATTATGCCGGGAGGGGAAGAAATCTGCAGGTCACGGCTGTGCCACAGCGGCAGGAGATATCTGCCTCCACGCTCTGCTCCAGAGCCCTTTATCTGTCTCCCCTGCAAGGAAACAGCCACGCTGTGCATTTCCCATGGCACAGAGAGTGCCGGCTGTTTCAGCACCCACCTCAGGCTCCCAGCCCCAGGGCGCCGGGAGGAGGATGCTGTGGAGGGGATGCAGGAGCAGAGGTGGTCCAGCACGGCGCAAGCAGCCCGGCAGCAGGCAGGCCCCGCGCCGTGCCGGCTGCCGGTGCCCAGGCACCGAAGGAGTTACGGAGCGCAGGAGATGTCGTTAATAACCAAGGCCACGCGAGTGATTTTTATCTTTAAAAAGCCCACAGCCCAGGTTGCGCGGCTCTGCAGAGGAGCTCGCTCGGGCACAGCCGCTGCTCCTTTAAGGTATTTAACAACAAAGTGGGTGAACAAGCTGGCTCCTCCCCGAGACGGCACATTCCCTCCGGGTCCCCCCGCCCCAGCCACAAGTGACAGCGGGGACCCCCCACGCCAGAGCCCGGACTACGAGTCCCGGCACCCCGCGGGGGTTTGCTCCCCGCCGGGGATTGTAGTTCTCCTCCTACTCTCCCTCCATCCATCCACAGGGCATCCTAAATGCCACGCTCCCCCCGGCTGGAAGGGGAAGTTGGGAAAGGCTGCAGTATCCATCGCAGTCAGGCTGCGATTAACCATTTCAGAGCCCTCATCAGCTGGCAGCACTGATTGCACACATCGAGGGTCACTTTTAGCAAGGAATGGGGCCCCTAAAATGCTGGGACCAGGCAGGGCCCGGGTACCATCCTAGCTTTCATTCCTCACCTGAGCCACTGCTCCAATTTTAATGTAGTTTTTGCCCCTCCCCAAAGCCTTGGCAAGCAAGGGAACGGGGAGGGTCTACTGATTTCGTTGCTCTCAGTGCCAAGCATCACTGCCTGGCACTGCCAGCCCTGGGAAGGTCCCGCTGAAGACGGGCAATTCCTATCGGAGGAGCCTCCCGAGGCCCCCTCATCAGCCAGAAGCTGCCTGTGCAATGAAACAGCCCCTGCCCTCCCCAGATCAGCATCTAGAAGCCAGAGGACAGAGCAGGTGGGAGGGGACACTGAGGCAGACACATAGGATTAACCCTAGATAACAAGCACTGGTTTCCATACTCTCTCATCACCATGTAACAGCTCAGTGCTGGAAAGCCCACTGGTCTAGCTGGTAGGGAGCATGGCTACAAATCCCTCTCAGACCCCCAGCAAGTCCCATCCTGCTCTACCCAGAATGGATGGGAAAGGGATGTGCAGGTGACATCCCTCATTCACTCTGGTGCTGGAGACAGACTTACCAGCATAGCCACGTTTACAGATATAACTGTTGGACCAAGTTCAGGGATCAGTCCTTGCCTATGCAGAACTAGACTTCATTTGGCCCAGCACTTAACACAGAGTTGCTATCAGGTATCGGGGTTCATGGACCCAAGTACCCAAATTTTCCAGCCCTTCGGCACAGCTCCCAAACATTAACCAGGGAGGCCCCCAACAGCTGAGCCCAGCCTGGAGCCCTGCAGCCAGGCTGAGCTTCAGTCATCTCTGAGCAGGGCAGAGGCTGTGGGAGCTTTGACCGCTGCCGGGGATGCAGCTCACACAAGGCTCCGGTGCAAGCCCCTAGGCAGCCACCACGGTGGCTGTGCCTGCCCTGGCCAGGAAGCAAAAGGCAATCCCTGGATCCCTCATGCCCCTAGGAGGGCAAGCACCATGTCTATTGTGGAGCTTGAGGAGCTCCCTGGGTGTCAGGGTTCAGGAGGAACCCAGTCCAAGATGTGAAATATTAGCTTATTGGAGGGAGTAGACACCAACTTCATCCCCTCTTTCCCAAAGAGCAGCCCCTAAGCTTGTCACACACACTTTATCTTGCAGCTTTAGCATTTGCAGGAAATCAGTGTCCTCCAAATGCTAGAAACAAGGCAACAAAGCACCAGCACATTAGGATGGCCTTGCTAGAGAAGCCCTTGTTCCAGAAGTTTAACCACACTGCTGCTGCAGAGCATCATACCAGTGGCTCTGGATGCCAGGTGAGCCAAGCAAATCACACCAAGACCTACTGGGACACTGCAGCCTTCCCACAGCTCTGCTCACACCATCAGCAGTTTGGTCCTGCCCAGCTCTAGCTAGAAACAGATCTGCTACTAAAAACTGAGCCCTGGACACAGCAAAAGCTTGTATGGACTGAAAACCATGCGTGCAGGCAGCAGCTGCCTCTTCCTTTAAGTCACATCACCCCTGGTCTACACAGCCAGTGTTCGCACACTTATTGCAGGATAAGTAGAGCCCACTGCAGAGAGGCTCAGCAATAAGACCCTGGTAGTAATCACCTTCTCAGTTCCATCCTCCCAGGATTAGCCAAGGCAGAAGTCATGCAACTCCCCTCCAGGGAACTGCCCAATGCTTTGATAGGAGCACAGAAAGCACCAGGAGTTTGTAAGCACCACTTTGGGCACTGGGATGGGTAAGGCTGTGCTTGGCCATGCAGCGGCAGGGAAGTTGCATCCTTACCCTGCAGAGAAGCACCCAGGGTACAAGAAATGAAGGGGAAAAGTCAATGAGGTTAGGTAGGAGCAGAACAGACCAAAGTACTGAGCATCCATGCCTCCTGCTACAGTGGTGCTAGAAGGCACCATACAGCTCCCCAGTTCAAAGCACAGAAGACCAATGGTTAAACTGATATTTTTTTATACGGTTTTACCTCTATTTTCTCCAGGATTTTGTGCAAAGTATTGGACTGTGGTACCAGAGCTGTGAGCTGTAGCTTAACAGCTACAACAGTGGGGTGACAGCCTCACCCACAGCCTGTTCAATAAATACAGATGGATACGCTACTCCAAGCACTGCTGGCTTCTGGAACCAACACACCCTGTGTCCCCCACATGCACAGCAGACCCTGTGGGTCTATGCTACAGGTCCCCCACGCTTAAGGGACCAGGCAACATTGCACCTGCCCAGCACAGAAGATGAGTTGCAGAGGTTAGCTCTGCTGCCGGAGCTCAGCCTGCAAACTTTGTTCTGGCTTGTTTTCCCACTAGCTTTGGGTGCCTGACTTGTAATAAGAAAGCCTGAAAAGCAGGCTCCTTTCAGACATGCCAGGCACCCGCAGCTCCAGCTCCTAGACGCGTCTCCAAGGAGTCAAGTTCCAGGTGCACCAAAACCCCCTCATGTTTCAGCCAGTACCCAAATGCCTCCTCTTCCTTGTCTGAGAAAAGCTGGGCATTGCCCAGGCCTCCGAGGCTCAAGGGGAAATTGCTCTATAGCAGCCAGTCTAATTGCACTGAAATTACGAGATCAAGCAGTAAATTCACGTCTGTGTTTGTTGCTCTGGGTGGCAAAGCTGCACCAGCAAGCGCCTGATCCCCGCTCACTGAAAATTCACCTTCCATTGGCGAGGGAAGGAGGGGGTTAATGAAGGAGAGCATTGCCAGTTGGAAGTGCTACCTAAAAAGGGTTTCTCCTACTAGCTGAAGCAAAATGGTTTCTCTTGCCAGCTTGTTTACTCTGCAGCTGAGAGCAGCGCACCGCCAGGTTCTGCTGCTGGAGCCTGCTGCAGGATGGACAGCTGCGAAACCAGCGCTGGCACCAGCACATCAGCAGGGCTGGACCCACCGTGGTGCAGCTACACCATCCCCAGCCCAGGGCCAGCCCCATGGCACCCACACCACAGCATGGTCCCCGGGGGGGAAATGCACAACTACCACCCTCCAAGACAGCAAATCCTGGCCCCATCCTCTTTTCCTTTGGGGAAATAATGGTACTCGCCATTTAATAACCAGTGCAAAGCTGTAATTACATTTGACCAAGATGGGTTTAGAACAACCGTTCCCCACAGCAGTAGCGTCCTTTCCTATGGGAAGGGCACACAAACCCCAGTGGAGACCAGGGATGCTGGACAGGACACAGATTTTCCTGGGAAAGGCAAGCACCAAACTCCTCCTGCCCCAGCTTGCTGTTGCAGAGCCAGAAAATGAACAGGACATTATCCTCTTTTACAAAAGCAGAGCTTACAGCCATGTGCCAAGGCAGGTACCAGCCAGATTCCTGTCTCTGGGAGATTTTGGGGTCCACAGGCCAAACTGAAGCAGTGCAGCTTTCAATGCCCATCCTGGCTCCAGGATTAAAGCCACCGTGTCTGCAAACAGAACACTCTCACCTGCCAGGAGAGCAGCTGGGGAGGAAAGCATCCGCAATGCTGCCCGGCAGCCAGCGACAGGATCAGGCCCCTGCTTTATAGTCTTTATATTAATTACTCAGAGTCTAAATAAGATTAAAGTTTTAATTCCAGCTTCATCTCCTAGAGGCTCCTGCTGTGCTCTTGGGTTTTCCGGGTGCCACAAAGCTTCTCAGGCAGCTACAGCAGAGGGCACTTCTCTGACAGGCAGCATCTCCTGCATCAGGGTTGTCTCACCGTGCCCAAAGAGTCCCGAAGATGCATCACCCTCTGCACCTCCATAAACTCACCACTGCTGCAAGCTGGGCCCTGCAAAGTCCACCTGAGCCTTCACTTAAAGCCACAACCTGAGGATAACAGGGCCATGCAATGATTTAAGAGCAGAAGGCTGGTGCTGGGCTGTGTCCCCAGATCACAGTGCTAGCCCGAGCTGAGGCAGAGTGGTGAGCAGGAGCTGGAGGATCTCTGCCAGGACAATGCTTTGTGACTGGCACCATGCACACTGCCCAAGCCACTCTGGAACAGGCAGCTGGTGGGCAATTCAGGCTTTCAGCCTGGACCACCTAAGCTGGAGTTTTACAACTGGAAATGGGCCAGAGAGCAGCAAACACCAGCTGAGCAAGAGAGGCAATCACTGCCTGCGCTGGCTGGGAGGCAGATGCGGCACAGGTTGGCAGCTCCCTGTCCTGGTTCCCCACTGCCCAAGAGGCCACAGAGAACACTGCAGAGTCACAGCTGGGGCTCAGCCCTCAAGTACCAACATCAACATCCTGCAAGAGCAGAGCCTTTGATATCACTAAACAGGAGCAAGACCTGTCTCCAGTTGCCAAAGCACCCGAAGCTCAGCACCAATCCATGTGATGTGCTCCAAACCCCTGCTGCACAACATACTGTCTGCACAGATCAGCTCTGGGTATAACCTCCCTGCGCTCCAGCTGCAGCGCACCCACAGCCTTGGAAAAGCCAACCTGCAGCCAAGTAAGGATTGCAAGGGAGAGAGTCTGGTGGAGGAGAGGAAGGACACAGCTCAATTCCCCATCTCCAATGCTGCCCATACCCATCGTCTTGAGCTACAACCACTCTCTGGACAGGGTTGTGATGACTTTCCATATTACAAACAAAAGAAACAGGTCAAGAGCATCCTACAGGAGCTTAGGAATGCACAGTGTCATTCACCCTGGTTTGCATACTGAGATCAGAGTAAGAGAAGACTGCTCCATAAGCAAGGCTTCACAAGCAAGGAGGACTACTACTCGGGGCAGCAAGCTGCCCCAACCCAGCTATTCTCCCATGCATCTTTCCACAGGGACAAAATCCTCTCTGGTGCTGCTCTCACTCCTCTGGGTGAGGATATGTGCTTGCTGTACCAGCAGAGTCCACACAGGCCAGAAAGCAAGCAAAGCCCTAGCCCTCCAAGCATGCCCCCAGAGAGTCCAGGCTTTGCACAATGCCCCCCAAAGCCAGTAGGCCCACTGACCACCATGGCTTAGAAATTAGGTTGTGTCAGTGGAAGCAAGGGCTTCAGAGGCTTTCTTTGCAGAGGGCTCCCTACAACATGCAGCCACAAGGCTACCTGTAGTCAGCACTGAGCTACACACAGCAGCAAGCCCCCAAAGCGGGTACACAGAATGAGGAACCTTTATAATCAGTGGAAAAGCCCCTTCCACTCTGCACCGATCTCCACAGAAAATGCCATTTCAGAAACAGCTCTGCAGCTCCCATTGCTCCAGCCTGGGTTCTCTCTCCTGCACTTCCCAGCTCACAGTCCCTTCTCCTGCTGAGACACTGCAGTCCCTGCCCCAGCTCTTACCTTCTGGCCAAGAGCTGCTCCTCTGCAGTGGCACCGACTTCCCTGGGTGCTGCTGCTCCCCAGGTAAATGACCAGGTCCCTCGGTGGCCAGGTCCTTTGGGAATGCATAGGGGAAACACTGAGCCCCTGCAACCTCTTAACCCAATCCAGCCCCTTCCCATCACATGCACCTTATGAGGGCGCACATTGAGGACAGCTGTGTGCAACAAGGTGAGGTGTGAGCCTTTAATTACAACCTATGCACCATCTTGCTCCTACTTTGAGGGAAAATCAAGTGTGATTGATACACAGCCCTGTTCCCACATCGAGGGAAGAGATCTGGCTCCTCTTCACCAAGCGTGAGGTGGAGGTGAGAGCTTGCAAGGCAGGACGTGCCCCTGCCCTCAGTGTCAGGGCGCGGGGGAGAGCCATCGGTGCCTGTAAGGCCTCAGGGCCGGGGCAGCACCGGGACTGAGGCTTAAGGCAAGCGGCTGCGTTCGGAAGAGAGAGGGTCCGCCCCGGGGAGAGGGCTGCAGAACGCTGCGGGTGCTGAGCACAGGCCCTGAGGGTACCACAGAGACCGCAGCGAGGCGGCCCCTCCCTCACGGCTGCTTGGGGCCGCCCTCCGGGGCGGGAGCCGCCCCCCGCTCACCTGTGTGAGGAGAGCAGCGCAGGAAGGCGACCCCGGCCCCTCCGCCACACCGGACAGCCTCGGCCCGGTCCCTCCGCCGCTACACCGGACAACCTCGGCTCGGCCCCTCCGGGTCCCCGCCGCCCTCCCGGACCACACGGTTCCAGTCAGGATTTGAACGGCTCCAGGAGCCCGCCTCACTCTCATTGGCCGTTTCACCCGTCCATCACACCGCTCCCCGCCATTCCATTGGCTGAACACGCCGAGGGGGCGGAGCGCGTCCGGCTCGCTGATATAAAAGGCTGAGGCCGGGCGGGCGGGCGCTCAGTGCCGCTGCGCGACAGGTAGGGGTTGAGAGGAGGGCGAAAGGGGCGGGGCTTGGAGGAGGAGAGCGAGGGGCGGGGCCTGCGCGGGAGCGCGCG
>JASSUY010000406.1:0-14308 GCA_032466535.1 Forpus xanthops | reverse complement strand
TGGTAGCAGTAGTGATTTGTGTTATACCTTAATTACTAAACTGTTCTTATCTCAACCTGTGGGAGTTGCATTCTTTCGGTTCTCCTCCACATCCCTCCAGGACTGGGGACGAAAGAGGGGGGAGTGAGTGAGTAGAACTGCGTGAGACCCACGCTGGGCTCCAAAAAGAACGTCTAAGGGTTTGACTGCTAGAAAAATATTTTTTTTTAATAACTTCATTGTTATTTTCTTTTACATTTTAAAACAATCTTCCTAAGATGTTGCTTATAGAAACGATTGGGGAAAATGTCCAATCACTCTGAATGCATTGTTTTGTTTCTGTAACACATCTAAGAGATCCACTGGAGCCTAGTCAGTAAAAAAGTATTGAAAATACCAGGTTAATAATTCATTCCTTTCTCTACAAGGCAGAAAGTGTTAGTTGCAATTACATGCTAACATACTTGGCAAAGCTGCTTAATTAGCCAGCACAAAAGTGTAATGATATGCTCATGGATGTTAATAATGCTGATATTTTTTCTGAATACTAGCATGTAACAGCATGATTTTGTGCTGATTTTTTTCCATGACCAAAAAAGTGAAGTTTTGTTATTATCCCTGCAATTTATACTATGACCAATTAGCTGATTTCAACAGTGTTTTTTAACTTACTTTATCTCAGCTAATAGTCCCTCATAATGTAGCAGGCAGACAGCAAAGAGCAGAGTAGGGGGAGTGGCATCAATTACAGGAGCAGAGTTCAACAGGAAAACAGAAGTTATGACAGCCCCTTATAAAGAATTTGCAGTGGCTGCAGACATTGTAGAAACTGACATTCTGCTTCTTCCAATATGTTGTAGCAGCTCCCTCTTGCTTTGGGTTCAGGCCAATAATCTTACATTTCTCTCTTTTTTTTTTTTTTTTGTGGTATTTACAGGAGAACAAATGTAGGCAATGATGTATGGATTCTCTATTTCTCTGTCTATTTGAGAAGCAGTGAGACTACACAAATCCTACCCAGTAGAAAAAAAAAATAAACCGTTAATCAAAAGCAAAAAAAAAAAAATAGTAGCTTATTTTCTAAGGGGATACAGTTACCTCATGTACCAGCTACTGACATCCTTCTAAAAATTCACAAAGTATATTCTGGAGCAGGAAGTGCAAGCTGTATCTGTTAATCAATAGCTTGGGAGCATAGTACTATCATTGCAAGAAGCAGTCTATTAAGTTAATACTGAGATTGCAAGGTTCAGGAGAGGGATTTGTATAGCTTGATCAGTCTGAATCCACCAATACCACAACTCCTCCCCAGCAAGGCTACTCTCAAGCCCTTCATTCCCCAGCTTGTGTTGATGCTGGCAAATTGCTCTGATCCAGGTGCAGGACCTTTCATCTGGCTTTGTTGGACTTTTATGAGGTTCACATTGGCCCACTGCTCAAGATTGTCAATGTCTTTCTGGATGGCATCCCTTCCCTCAAGCTTACTGATTACACTTGGTGTCACTCATTAACTTGTTGAGAGTACATGCAGTCACAGTATTATAGAATGGCTTGGTTGAAAGGATCTTAAAGATCATCTGGTTCCAACACTCTTGTGATGGGCACGGACTCCTTCCACTAGACCAGGTTGTCCAAGGCGCCATCCTAGCTTGTTTGGAACACTTCCATGGATGGTGCATCAACAACTTCTCTAGATATTCTGTTCTAGTGTCTCTCCATCTGTCATTAATGATGATATGTTGTGGTTTATGTCCAGTCAGCCATGCAGTTCGCTCACTCACTCCCCCTTCATTCTTCCTCCCGCTGATGGAGAGATGAGAAGGAGAATCGAAAGAATGCAACTCCCACAAGATTGAGATAAGAATAGTTTAGTAACTAAGGTATAACACAAACCACTACTGCTGCCACCAATAATAATAATGACAAGAGAAATACAAGGGAAAAGAATACAATAGCTCACCATCTATACCCAGCCAGACCAAGCAGTGCACTCCCACCCTTCTGGTTCCCTGCTCTTCATTTTTACATCCTGGGCATGACGTGCTGTGGTATGGAATACCTCTTTGGTCAGTTTGGGTCAGGAGTCCTGTCTCTGCTTCCTCCCAACTTCCCTTCCTCCCTGTCAGAGCATGAGACTCAGAAAGTCCTTGATCAGACCAAAACATTGCCAAGCAACAACTGAAAACACTGGTGTTATCAGAGCTGTTCACAGGCCTAAAATCAAAAACACAGCGCTGCACCAGCTACCAAGAAGACAAAAAATGACTGCTACTACTGAACCCATAACAAGATATTAAATAATATTTGATCCAGTATGAACTCTTGAGGGACACCACTCAATGGCTTCCATTTGGATGTTGAGCCATTGGCTATAACTTTGGATGCAACTATTCAGCCAATTTCTTTTTCATTGAATAGTCCATTCTTCAAGACTATATATCTCTTCAGCTTAGAGGTAAAAATATTGTGGATGATCATTGTCAAAAGTCTTACAGGATTCAAGTTAGATTACATCACTTGCTCTTCTTTTACCCACCAGTTCTCTCCATTGTAGAGGTGTTATAAGGTGAGGAAATTCAGGCCTGATATGATAGCATAGTCCTTGAAAAGAATGGAAAGTGTATGCAGCATAGAGCAGACTTTTCACTAGATGCCTCTAGTATAAACAACTTACGCTTGATCAGTTAAAGGAATTGTGACCTGAAGTTGATAAAGAAAAAAAATTCTTGGGATAACAGACAACAAAGAACATGTACCTGGTATATATAATAAGCACCATATATAGCCAATTTGGATGCAGCTTGGAGCTGCAGACCACTGAAGAGAAAACACGCTGCCAAACATATGAAAATGGCTCCAAGTATACCACAGAGAGAAGAGGAAGAAACTATCTACATGAACATCATTTTTGTCTGTCTTTTCAAAAACTCCAGATGCGAACAATTCCCAGTAATTCTACACCACACAAACACTAGAAAAAAATCAGGATACAGGAGCAGGGGAAGGGTGGGCATTTCACCAGAAGGAATACAAGCCGAGAATTGTGTATTTAACAATTTTAAGTGTACATTAGTGTTTTTGTTTCCTGAAATTATTAACTGGCTAACAACTATTAGATACGAATTATACTAATAATAAAATCTTTGCTTTATACCTATATAAAGTGTTCTTTCACTTCGCCCTTAAAAAAGATTTTTTAATGTAACAACCTCTGGAAAATATACCCATATGCTTTTCTCATTCTGGCATTAAAATTCTCAACATATTTCTAGAAACCTTTTTCAGCATCTCTGTTCCTTACAAGATGCACAAGTGCTGTAGCAAACCAAAGAGTAGGACAGTGATTGGAGGAGTCATGAGCACAGGAAAGAATAGCTTTGAGATTTACAGGAGGAAGAACCAGCACACAAGCTGTACAGATGTTTCATAGCCAGAAGAGACTATTAAACAAATTCATAGCATATATTCAGTGATTTTCTTTCTGAATTAACTTTAGCCTTATAACATGTCACTCCTGTGCATGCACTGGAGTTACTCATGATTTACTCTGTGGAAACAGAAATTACAGTTTCTTCAGATGCTTAAAGCAAACATTTAAAAGGAGATGAGCATGCTGGAAGAGATTCAAATGACATCCAAAGTATCATCAGTGTTGTGCAACTGGAAAAAGTAACAGTTAACAAGCCCAGTGAAGCAATAATAAAGTGGGACTTCACATTCCTCCTTTGTCTCCAGGCTGTTGGCTTGTGCAGTACAGAGCACTAGCTGTCCATTCACTGAATTTTGTCAGTCTGATTATCTTTTTGCACCTGCAGGGATTATCCAGTGTAACAAGGCCTTAGAAAAAGATCATTGTTCTTTTAGCCTTTTAAAGTAATTGAAGAGACAGCTTCTAGATTGCTTAATCCAAGAGCTCTTTTAGGAGATGAATATGTGAATGCTAGTCGGTCTCTGGAATTGTTTGTTGCTCTTTTTTTCTGTATCCATATTATAAGTCAAAATCCCATGCTCCCTGAAAAATCATTACTTAATTGTCCTTTTTCCTAACAGTAATTTTAGTGGCTCTGCTATTCTTTCAGACCCTATTCCTTTCTACACCTTACTGCACAAGATGGAAAGTATAAGCATAAAGCAACACTCACTGCCTACTAATCATTTAGCATGGAACATTTATATCTGTTAAAGTACACTATGTCTGTGTTTTGTAGACATATTCTGAAATTTAGACCATAGACCTGATCATAAATACCTTGACAGGCAAACCATCTGCCTACAGAGTGGCCTTACCAGTTCTCAGTTAACAATGATTCATCTTTCCTCACATGGTATAGCCTTGGACTAACTTTGGTCTTGTTGAATATCTTGTTAACAAGATCTGTTCCCTTGGCAGCTTATAAATTTATTTATTTACCTGTAATTTTGCATTGTTACTTACAAGGACCTTAGCCTCCGGGTTTCCTTGCCTACCTTTTGTCCTTAGTTTTATGTAGATAACTCTTGGATTTTGTTCTTTATTAGGTTGTCTTAAAGACTTCAGCATTTCTTCACTCATGAAAAGTAAATTGAGCAGTTAATAAACAACTTCCAATGCTTGTGACATATTTTTATACTTCTGCTAAGCACTGCAAACTGTCCTACAGATGATTTCTTAGCAACTATGCGTTCATACTTGTTTCATGCTCACCATCACATTATACACATTCATTTCTGTTTGCCTAGAGTCAGTCGTCAGAATAAATTATTATAATTTACTTTAACTTATACTAATGCCTAAAATTATTGCAATAAGTGCAAGGTCCTACACGTGGGTTGGAGCAATCCCAAGTACAGATACAGGTTGGGCAGAGAAGAGATTCAGGGCAGCTCTGTGGAGAAGAACTTGGGTGTGTTGGCTGATGAGAAAATGAACATGAGCGGCAGTGTTCAATTGCAGCCAAGAAAGCCAACCGCATCCTAGGATGCATCAAGAGGAGCGTGACCAGAAGATCAAAGAATGTTATCCTATCCCCTTTACTCTGCTCTTGAGAGACTTCACTTAGAGTATTGTGTGCAGTTCTGATGTTCTCAACATGAAAAGGACATGGAAGTGTTGGAACAAGCCCAGAGGAGAGCCACAGCAATGATCAGGGGACTGGAGCACCTCCTATATGAAGATAGACTGAGAAAGTTGGGGCTGTTCAGCCTGGAGAAGAGAAGGCTGCATGGAGATTTCATAGCAGCTTTCCAATACCTGAAGGGGGCTTATAAGGAAGCTGGGGAGAGACTCCTCATCACGGATTGTAGTGATAAGACAAGTGGTAACGGGTTCAAAGTTCAACAGGGGATGTTTAGATTGCATCTGAGGAAGAAATTCTTTAGTGTAAGGGTGTTGAGGCACTGGAATTGATTGCTCAGGGAAGTTGTGAATGCTGCATCGGTGGCAGTGTTCAAGGCCAGGTTACACAGAGCCTTGAGTACCCATGGTTTAGTGGGAGGTGTCCCTGCCTGTTGCAGGAGGGTTGTAACTTGATGGTCTTTAGGTCTTTTCCAACCTTAACTATTCTATGATTCTATGATTCTATACGAATAAGTTATTACTTATTTTGTCTCTCTTGACAATAAATCCTTACAGCAAAACTATGAAGTCTATCATATTTTTTTCTCTAAAGTTTGTGAACTTTTAATACAAAATTTTATTGGTTTTAAGTACATACTCAGCATTACATTTATGTCCTTAAAGCAAATTTCAGGATAACTGTTGCTAGTATATCTAGAAATCACAGTTATAGGATATTCCATTGATAACCAATGAATAAAAATCTATCATGATAAAAGACTAGATATATTATTATATGATTATGATATATCATGTTATCCTTTACATTTATGCAGACACATTAATGTTTTGTAATAAGGCTAATTAGAAATCTAGATATCTGTTTGTATGCGTATTATATCATTATAATTCCCCAGTAACACTGAATATGTGACATCAGGAATAGTTTCTAAGCAGTATTCTGATGTTGTGCATATTATTTTCACTGATAGTAGCTTATAATTTGAAGCAAGACGTTGTGAAGAAATTGTTTTTAATTTTTTATATAGTCTGTGGAAGACATAAACTTTTAACGCTGAAGTGTTGCATTGCCTCCAGTTGTCTTCTCACAAGACAAATAATTGTTTTCTAAGGCTCAGTATAATGAGCATGATAGTAACCATATAAAATGCTTCATTGTCTTTAATTTTGAAGTTTCAATGAAGTTGGATTGACTTCTTAAAGAAGACTAGATTCTTATGCTGAATTCAGTAATAGAAACTGAAAAACTAAAGACTTTTTTGCCTTCCTCACAATTCATTCCTTTGCAAGTACTCTATGTGTTTGTTTAGTAAGTTTTTTCTAGTTAAGATTACACTTAGTTTTTTATTCTTATTTTATCACATCTTTCACTCATTTTGAAATGTTATCATAAGATTTTGTTTTCATTGCTGTCAAAAGAAGCTGAGGCCAAAGTTTTTTCCATCTTTCTTAATAATTTTGAGATAAAAAAAAAATAAATATTGTTCTGTATCCAGAAAAAAATGCCAGAAGGAGAATAAGAAATGGTGCAGAAGACATTTGAGTATGTTATATGATTGGTGAGGTTGTTTAACAGGAAAGAGTGGTAACAAAAGCTTTACTTTGCCAGATGCAAACTAGGGGAAGGTTTTTAAGTATGAAATCAAGAAAATTGGTAATACTTAGTTTCATATTCTAATTTTAATCCTCTTATTATTTTCAAATCCAAATGTATTTACATTAATTTCATATTTGAATAATTAAAAATATTAATTCAAGGTAGGAACTATCCAAACCATCTGACATAAAGTTACTATGACTTATATGGGAATTATTGACATATAACATCATCACATGTTGTTTAATTCAGAAGAATATAGTACTGTAATATAAATAATGTTTGGATATGCAATACCCATTTGTATTTTCAAACAGCATTTTGATTCTTTCTTGGAAAATTATAAGAGATTTGGGCATTTAAATGAGCTGAGTACACATATGATGTAGTAGTATTAGAAACTTCCCCACAAAAACTACTTCATATGCAAAGTCACTATATGATAGGCAGTTTTCTCTGTTACTTAATTATTGCCTTTCTCTTTCAAACATGGTTTGGACAGTTCATGAGTACATTTTGTGCTTAGCTTCTAAGACAATTAACAGATCGTGACACTGAAAAGTAGCGTAAAGTTAAGAAGATCATTCTTCTGTATGTCTTCCTTCAGATTGAAAGAGTGGAGTGTTTCTGTTTTTTACCTTTCCTCAGTAGAAAATACCAGATGTGACCTAAAATTTTCCTAGGCTGTAAAGACACACTAAAAAATGCAAAAAAAAAAAAAAAAAAAAAAAAAGAAGAAAGTGAAAAATCAGTTTAAATGTGTTTTATCACTGTGTATTACCAGAAGGTGTACATAAGTCAGATATCATTTACAACATTGACAAAAAACAAAGATTATACCACCTCCAGAATTTCTTTTTTTCTTCCTGATTTTTTCCTCTGGGTTTATCTGTGGTCAGCAGTGGCAAAGCCTAATCAGAAGTGTTTTGCCTGTGTTACTTTCCTCTCTGCTTATTTTTAGAGCCCTATTATCCCCCTCATATTTTTATGATACAGAATATTTGCTTAGGATAATAAAATAACCTGAACCTATCACTCTCTCTCCTATTTAAGATATTTTTATTTATTATTATTTATTATAGCACCAATTATAATGCTAATTAATAACTAAAATATAATTAATTTTTGTTATTAATAATGACAACAACAACCACCATCATCATAATCATCTGAGGTACTTAAAAGTGAAGAGGCTTAAAACTTCATCTAGTTGAAACAGTTGTCTTGTATCTGTATTCCAAACAAAGAAGAAAAAATAACTAGTAATCTACTTATAGATTGATCAAGTCTGTTTAATGGCCTAGAAATACAGAACAGTAAATATATCTCAAAAGTCAGATAATGTAATATTTTAATCACGTCAAATTATAAATTTAGTGCAGTTATATGCGAGCCTTAAAGGTGAATTTTAAAAGAAAATTAGTTTGAGACACGCAGGATCAAAAAAAAGAAAGGTAGTGTTTTTTCGATAATTAAAATATTTGTGAACTTGCAGTCTGTATGTCAGTGAAACCATTTACCACTGAATGTGTGCAAAATCCTTAATAACGTTAAGCAAGACCAAAATCCAGAGATTAAATATGAGGAGATGGCTGAGTAAGCAGCTTTAGAAGGTAAACTATTAGCCTGAATGAAAATACTGAAAATCTCTACAAGGATACATCTAGTTTTGTGTTAATACTTCAGTTAGCTACCATGGCACAAAAATTAGTAGGCTAATGATTAAATCTGCTGTTGATATGAAGTTGTGGAGAAATAAGATATCATAGAAGACGAACACCGGGAAAATAAAGCATAAAATTAAGTAGAAGAAGTAGAAATTTTCAATCTTAGGGCCTATTTAAAAAAGCTGTAAGCTCTTGTGCTCATTAATTGGAAGAAAAATGAGAAACGGAAGGATGTGGGTTTATTTTTTGATGAAAGCATATAGGCAGAATTCTCCGAGACAGATAATACATTAAGAACTGTAAAGCATTACTTTTTTATAAGCACTACCTCTAGAACTCATTTAAAATTCTGTATACAACTCTGGTTCCCTGTGGCCATGAAGATGAATTGAACTGGAACAAATGGAGAGGAAGACCAGCAGGATGACTAGGAAAATAAAAAACCTGTCTTATAAAAGGACACTAGCAAAAAAAGAAAGCTAAGAAGGCACAAAACATATCCTATATATAATCAGACATTAACTTAGTAAAGTAGTAATAAATGTTATGACATAAAGAAACTTACTAGTAACTTTTGGGAATGATTTCAAACATCATCTACCTGTAATAATATCTTAGCTCTGTGGTTTTTTTTTTTTCCACATATCTGGTTTAACAAGTCACATACAATAAAAATGTTGCTAAAATATATTGTATCTAGATACTTTCTTTGCCTCTTAAGCCCTCTTTCAATCTTGTTTTGAAAAGAAAACTATCTAAAATTGTTTAAATTCAACCCTATGGATAATATTTATAATATGTTGTAATTGATGATCAGGAAAAAAAGATCCTTAACTTCACTAAAAGCTCTACACTTCCTCTATCTGAATCAACACATCAATACTATCCAAGTGCAAATCCTTAACATTTCAAGCTGTAAAGTTTCATTTTCCTTTGTTCTTTGTTTTAAAGACATGGGATAAAAACAGTCTTTTCTAAAGATATGCAGTGTTAGGAATATCACAGTCCAAACCAAGGCAGTCAGTTGTTACAAGTTAATTTTTTTCACCAGACATTACTATCTATCTAATTAGCAGTATAGCACTCAGTCAAAATTTTCACTAACTTCAAAAAGCAGGTTTAAAGTTCATGTTCTCAGGAATGGACAGTCTTACTCTACAAGTATTTTACCTTTTCTTAGATTGTAGTTCCCATTTAAATTAAAGAACTAGGATTATTTTTTATTTTTTCTTTTTTTTTTTTTTTTTGGTTTGGTTTGGTTTCATTTTTTGTTCATGTGTAATTTATCAGTACTTTTTAATATTGTTGAGACCAAATCTGGGACTTAGGAGAGTTCTTGTCCCTAGTATGTTTGTTTCTGTTCCCCTTCAGGTGCCCAGGTAGCAGGAAGTTTGAGCATATATACTCCAAAAATATAGGTACATTTGTACACAATGCATAGGTCAGTTATACAGATTGATGCAGTGTCTTGGTTTCACCTCTAATAGCTTTTTTTTTTGGTTTTTTTTTTTTTTTTTTGGGTTTTTTTTTTTTTTTTTTTTTTTTTTTCCTAGTAGCTGCAACAGTGCAGTGTTTTCAATTTAGTCTGGGAATAATACTGATAATACTGATGATTCAATCATTACTGAGCATAACTTACCCTGATTAAGGACTTTTCACTCTCTCATGCTCTGCCAGCGATGAGGAGCACAAGAAGACAGAAGAGAGCAGAGACAGGACACCTGAGCCAAACTAGCCAAAAGGGTATTCCATCTCACAGCACATCATGCTCAGCATATGAACTGAGGGGAGTTACTTGGAAAGGATGGACCACTGCTCAGACTGGGCTGGGTGTCAGCTGACATGTGGTAAGCATCACTTATGCTTATTGTTTCTTAATCTTCCCTTTCCTCTTTTAGTTTAATATTCTCTCCCTTTTTCATTTCCCTTATCATTATTATTGATAGTAGTATTCTCATACTGTAGTTTTTAAACTGTTCTTATCTCAACCTGAGAGGTTTGCATCCTTTGGATTCTCCTCCTTATCCCACCTGGAGGGGGAAGGGTAAGCAAGCAGCTGTGCAGTACCGAGTTACCTGCTGGGTTGAACCCATGTCACATCATCAGAGAGCAGTCCTCTTACTGGCTTAAGTCCTCTTACTCAGTTGACGGGCTGGGCCTATCTTCCCCCAGCATAGGGTCACCTGTGGATAAGGCTTGCACTGTATCTAGAACTTCCCTGGGAAAACTTAGAATCTCTATAGAGTTACTTTTTACTGTTACCTTTATATTTTATAGCCAGGTTGTGTTAAGTTTATTGAGCGCTTGTATCCTTGTAACTATTATTCGCATGTGTTTTTTTCGGGCAGTATCTAGCACCAGCAACCCACAAGAACCTGTACCTATTGCATCAATAAAGTGCTCTGTTTCAGTAACCAATCACAATTGATAAACTGCACTGATCGTAATTTTCTCACTGAATGTGACGCCATCTCTCGGTGTGGCCATGAGGGTTCATGAGCATGATTGGACTGGCAGTGTGGTGCACTATCAGTGAATCCTGATCAGTGAGGTTCGAAATAGCAAACACAGATGGACTGGTAGCAGTAGCTGCATATTGGAGCCATTCCCATCCCCTCTAATAAAGCAAGGAGTTTTATTTTCTCCCCTTTAATGCAGCACCCTCCAATCCCTAACAATCTCTTGATCCATCAACACATGCATGCCTGCAGGCCCCTCAAACACTGGCCAGTCTGTCCCAGTCACACCTGTACAAGGTCTTTGTACATGCCCTGGGCTCTGTCAGTCCAGCCTGCAGTCCTGAGCCAGGCTTTTCCCACACTGGTCTCTTAACTTGCTGGCTGTTCATCTTGAGGCTAAGTAGTGAACCGCACACACAAATATATGCATGTGTGAAAACACATACATACACAGAAGAGAGCTAGTTGAACCTCTTCAAGTCTGTGCCCTACTGCTTTCTTCAAAAGCCCAACTATCAGTGACCTAAGAGATCTGGCCATTGTTATTTTATCAGAAATACACTCTTCATTGTGTTTTATGTATCTGGGTCTTTAGTTTATTATTGTCTTTATTTCTTGTTTTTATCTTTATTGTGAATAGCTGTCACCAAGGTATCCTTATAAACCTTATATAGAAAAATATAGGCAAATAAATATTTTAGCTTGTAAGAATTCATCATAGTGAAATCAATTTCAGGCTGATTTTTGAGAGCAGTGTTATGCTGGACTCTCATAGAATGTGATGACAACTGATGATTTTATTTACCTGGTTTTTTTTTTTTTTAATATAATGACATTAATTTACCTAATCTTGGCAATTGATGTAAATTCTTTGCACTGCTGGTGGCAGTGACAATCCCATTTGAAACTATTGGCGTGTGTAGGTTTACACAAATCTTCCCAATGAAATAGCTGATAATTGGGGGATTGAATAAGGACATATCAAATTGCTCTGTGGAATGACTAATAAAACAGTTTGATAGCAATATTTTATTCAACTATGGCTTCAATAGGTTTGTCTATTGGTAGTGTTTGAATTTATTTATGGTTAAAGCACAAATTATCTCTTTCATAATTGAACAATCTATATAAGTGACAAATACCAGTGAATAAACGTGGGAGAGAAATATCAACTGAGAAGTGTACTCCAGGGCTTTATGAGACATAACACTGTTTGAAGGTTCCCTATGGTTAGAATATGATAGCTCTCACCAAGGTGCTGCATGAGGTCTAATAAAAATGGACTTTACATGGAAAAGGATGCTGTAAGAATAGCAACAAATTGTTTCTTCAGAAGAATACAAAGAGAAACCTTTTGTTATTCTACAGATTTGTTACTGAGCGTTTACTTGCAAATTTTCAAAGTTTGCATGAACAGAACCGCAAGTTGAACCCTGCAAATTTAAATGACTTTGAAGAAAGCAAACCAAAAAAAAGAAGATAGAAGAAATAAAGATAGAAGAATCAGGAACACAAAGAGTAAAAAGGCAAGAATGAAAAAGATGGAATAAAATGGATTAAGCTTGAAGCTATGTGCAGGTTTCTGTGATGAGTGGAGAAAAAAATCCAGCTACCAAACAGGGTCTTAATGAGAGGGAGACTCAATAATCACATTGCTAGAAAATATGAAGCCATGACTGACAAAAATTGTAGTTTTCAAAAGCCTTCAATATTATCTCTTGCCTACAAGTAGGGAGGTTGTATCTCAATATGACCCTTATTAAGAAAAAAAAAACTAAAATTCAACACACCTAAGTAGGATATTAGATAACCTTAAGGTGTTTAATTTTATGTCTGCAATACTGTATTTGATATAGTCATATCCAGAAAAAACATTCCTATACCTTAATATACCAATGTATTTATTTGTATAACTTGTACAATGTTATTTTCTTCAAGAAGACATCAACATGAGATTTACTGTGAAACACTGACATTCAAAATAAATGTATGATCACATTTATTGCAGTTCTGAGCTCACAGTCATGTAGAATTAGATTACACTATTTTTTAAACATTCTGAATTGTTGATAATGAAAGTTCTTTTAGCATCACTGCTACTCAGCTTTCAGTGATAAAAGAATGTACATTCCACACAGAATAATATAACCTACAAAGCTGAAGATCTCATATTTGCAAATACTAAGTGAATTGTGCAGCCCGCTGACTCACTCCCCCCACTTTCTTCCCCCCACTTCAAGGGGGGGGAGAATGGGGAAAAGAATTGAAAGAATGTAACTCCCATGGGTTGAGCAAAGAACAGCCCAGTAACTAAGGTATAACACAAATCACTGCTGCTACCACCAATAATAATAATTACCAGGGAAATACAAGGGAAGAGGATAGAAATGTTCACCACTCGATGACTGAGCCGTGAACTGAACTCTTCTGGGTTCCTGCCCCCAGTTTTACATCCTGGACCTGATGTGCTGTGGTATGGAATACCTCTTTGGGTAGTTTGGGTCAGGTGCCCTGTTTCTGCTTCCTCCCGCCTTCCCCTCCTCCTTGGCAGAGCACAACACTCAGAAATTCCGTGGTCAGATCAAAACATTCTAAACCATAACTATAAACATTGGTGTTATCGGCGCTGTTCCCAGGCCGAAACTTGAAAATACAGCATCGCACCAGCTAGTACGAATGAGAAAAATGACAGCTGCTACTGAATCCATGACATTAAGCTACCTCTAAATTTTCAATAGCCAATGAATTATATTCTATATCAATGATGTGTGTATTTTCTTGGTTGCAGTAATACTGGATTTGCGCATACTGCTTTCTCTTTGCACAAGTGTTTATTTTTTTTATCTCTGCACCATACACTACAGAAAGGATACTTGGTCTGTGACTTCAAGTCATGTAGCTTCTACTAGAACATGGTAAATAAAGCAATATTAATTGACAACAGGTCTGAAGCAAAGATGAGAGGGTTCACAGTGGGGGAGATACATCCAGTTGTGGATCACTGTTATGATGGCTTTTTATTTAGTTGCCAGGCACTTTGATTCAAAGTATTGCAACCCTAAGCATTTATTCAGACTAAGTAACTGTCGTGGTTTGAGGCCCCTCAAACAGTTCTGCACACCTCCCCCCCCCTTTCTTCCCCAGTCCCGGGGAAATGGGAAGGAGATTCAAAAGAATGCAACTCCCACAGGTTGAAATAAGAACAGTTTAGTAACTAAGGTGTAACTATAGTATAACATAAATCACCACTACCACCACCAGTAATAATACAAGAGAAAATACAAGGAAAAAAGTATGCAACAGATCTTCACCTAATATCTAGCCACCCTACACAGTGCCCCCCATCACCTGATACCAAGCTCGACTACACAGTGCACCCAATCACCTCATACCAGATCCCAGCCACGCCATGCACACCCCCCTGCACCACCATCTTTTCGTGTCTCTCCCCTCCTTCTCTACCCTCCCGGACGTGACGTGCTATGGTATGGAATACCTCTTTGGTCAGTCTGGGTCAGGTGCCCTGTCTCTGCTTCCGCCCGGCTTCTTC
>JASSUY010000401.1:0-10478 GCA_032466535.1 Forpus xanthops | reverse complement strand
CCTGCCCCCCCCCCTCCCCCCCCCCCCCTCGTAAAGTGGGGGGGAACAGAAGGTTGGGAGGAGTGAGTGGGCAGGCAGATTGATTTACGCCTCAAACCACGACACATATAAAGTAGCGAAATTAATTTTTTAAAAGGAGAAAATGTTACAGGTTATTGTTAAAATAAAAGCAGAACTGGCTTGGCTTGTTAGCCAACCAGCATTTCCTCCTAGTCTTCACAAAGGACATCCATAAATTAACCTTGTTATTTTAAAAGAATGGAATAAAGCCTGATTATCCACCTGTAGGCAAGTGAAATTCCCTGTGCTCCTACAAGAAGACACGTAACAGCAAATATAAGTGAAAATATAATAAATTCAGCTATGTTCATTCAAAGCACAGAGAATCCATTGCAGTTTGGCCCTGTGAATTGTTTCTTAGAAATTAATTCAGTGGGCTTGATATTTTGGATTTGATTTCATCATGTTTTACACCCACTCTGCCATTCATTATAGTAACACAAATGACTGTAGTAGGAAATGTTCACATGCTTGTGCCTTCAGAGCTGAAAAATATTACAATAAACATTCAGAATGTAAAAATTGTTACCAAAGAGTGTGTCTTTATTGCAGTATTTCTCAAGCTGGGCCTTTAAAATCAGTGCACTGTAAAAATGCATTCACACAATATGTCCATGTATTTACAGTAACTTCCAAGTGTCAGGATTTTTACCCACTTTCCAGAGTATTCAGTACTTTACTAGCTGGGCTGTCCTGATACAGAGAGGGATTAAGCAGAAAACTAAAGGATTATGGCTATTTCAGTTCCTAATGAGGAAGAACTCCAACGCAGGACAATGATTTCTTCTTTGTCTAGATGCGTGATTTCATCCTCTTTTGAAAATAAAGGCTTTTATGCCATTCAAAACATACTTAGGCATAGAAGTCCATTTTGTAAAATCTCCTCCTCTGTCTTAATGTATACATTATTCTTAAACCAAGAACATAATTGAAGAAAACAGCACAAAACGCAGGACGGAAACTGCAAAAAGGTAATAGACTGCAGATCTGATTGTAGGATAGATCGAAATCTATTTGTTTACCAATATGCTGAGCACTGTTTTCATTCAATAGAACAATACACTGTGCCATTTCCTTTGCAATGGAAGCAAGAAATTATACTGTGAACTCAACGCACTGCTAAATCCAGCACATACACTCACAGCATGCCTCTTATCACTGACAATCCAGGATAAGAGAGTGTTGCTTCCTTTGTTGCTTCCTTTGAATTGTAGTTGAAATCATGTGGAAACATGAAGTTGTTGATGAATTTGTCCACATACCAACTGATCTAATACTGCTCTGTTTATAGCATCTTTGTCTGCCCTGTTCAAATCTAGGGCTCCCTGCCTCCTTCTTTCCCCAAAATAATACACAGTTCAAGATGAAGAATTATAAGCTGAAGTACCATATGAAATAGTACTGGGAATCTCCCTACAAGTAAGTAAAATATACAAAAATCTTACTGGCAGTGAAATTTATAATAGTCTGGATTCTAATAGAAATCTGCCTGGCAGGCAACTATTCTCCTTTTCTCTAGGGCCAGCCTGGTTCTCAGGTAAAAGAAACCCATCTATCCAGGTGGCCTTCCATTTTGGGAGTTCGTGGTTGACTTTGAAATATCGAATTGCTTAGACAGCTGAAGAACCTGATGATGTGAAATATGTATCCCATGTCACCTACACCTGGTAAAAATCTGGAAGCTGCACCTTACTGGATAGGAGGGGAAACAGCAACTCAAGAAACAAGATTGATTTTGTACCCTATGTATTCTAACTTTCCAGTTGTTCTCTAAATTATTGGCAACTACTTTTTCCAGCTCCTTTTTCAGTGGGACTCAAGATGCACATTAGGCCCATGCCCAAGGCTATGTGCAGCGGGATCCTTGAATCTCTGCTGGTTTGGTTTTGGTTTTGGTTTTTTAATCTTTGCTGGATCAGGGTTCTTTTCACCAAATATGTATCTGATTTTGTCCACAGAGAGAAAGGAAAAAAAGTATCACCCCTGTCACATGAGTATCATACTAAACCTTAATGTTTTATGTGCTTACTGTGCTGTAGAACAGATACAGGAAGTCCTCCCTCTCCAGTAATTTCACTGATCATTGTGATTTTCTCCTATTTCAATCATTTGTAAGACTCATTAAGCAGGAACAGAAAAAGCTTACAACTAAACATTAAAAGGGCACTGAATTAGGATGCCAAAGCTAGCTAAAAATAGATCTGATTCTTATCTTTTTGCCTGGAAAGCATACTGTGAGCTAAGAGTGACAAGAGACCAAACACTGAAAGAACAAAATTATTTCTTCATGGAAGTGGGACTTACTAGGGATGCTCCCTAGAACCCTGCTTTAATGCCGGTATCTATATAGCACTCCCAGAATTCAGAAGATGTAATGACAGGCACTTGGTTCTCGTTAAGCATATTATCCCAGCTTTGAATAAGTTTAATAATTACCAGTTAAACCATGGCTAAATTGTTAACTGCATAGGTAAATTTTCAGCAGTTGGAATTTATACTGGAACATATGTGCACATACATATTGGAATAAGGGGCCCAAGTGGGAGAAGGAAACGAGATGATGCAACTTCTGTCCTTGACCAAAGGAAGAGTCATACTATGCCATCTGCTGTCCCCACACTAATACCTGCATAGATTGTACTGTGCTGATGCTGTAATTCTATCCGTCCTGGTAGCTCTGTCATCAGTTCTGTTTCTATGTGAGTACATCCATGGTCTCTGTCCATTTGGTTGGTTTTGAGGTCTTCTCTATATCTAGGTTACCACTTCACTACCTCTGCTGCAGGAATTCCCTACGGTACAGCCCTTTTTGCTTCCATCTAAAATCTGAGACAAGCTGTTCTGCCTCAAAAGCTGCCCAGTATGAATGCGCCAGTAGTTGCATTTTATTTTTTCTAGCATTGAATTACTCCCTGCTTGATCCCTCCTCAAACTTACAAAGAGTAATTGTAAGGGTGTGCCATTATCTTCTTTACTGTGCTCATCCCAGAGGATCACTAGAACATTGTGCTCACAGCATTCTGGAATGTAGCTGTCCCAGAGAATCTCTCTTTGCACTGCTTGGATTGACTAGCTCTACAGGAATGGAGAAAGTCAGGTAAAAACAGGGACTATAGCTGCTGTACTGTCCCTCATACTCAGGAGGTAAATGGAAAATGAACAGGTAGAAAGGTTGAAATAGAAGCTGTATTGAGTTGTGCAGGCCAGAACAATATCACAGTGCACATGCTGTAATTCATGTTCACACTACAAAATAGGTGGGATGGATACCAAGGATCAAAATATGCCCTTATTTTATCCCCTTAGCTCTGCAGGTAAAACTAGACTCAGAGAACTTCAAGAATATTTCCTAGTATGACAAAGTGTTTTTCCTCTCCTGTCCTATTTTTGGGCGTCAGTGGTCTCGTTTAGCTCTTAACTTTCCCTCTCTTTGCAAAGCAATGGTTCAGCTTTTCATCTCAGCCTAGTAATTTTACTTTTTTATCATCAGGATCACAGGATAAAATATGTCTTCCTGCAATTTTTTTAAGATACAGGTGCAACTTGCATAAGCAGGTCTGTCTTAGCTTTAAATGGGCCTGGGTACTACAGCAGCCTATTATTGACGGCTGTGATTACTCTGCACTAAATTACTGAATTAAGGAATTAGTAACCTAGAAAATCAGCAAGGTACGCTGCTGGATAAATGCAAGTTACCTAGTTAAAGTTAGCTCAAATTTGTTAATACAACTGTAGTTACACAGGATCTGCAGAGCTGAGAACTATTTCTGTGTCCTAAATTACAGTCTGCTATGTAGCAACACATCATCATCTCATTGGCCAGTAGGTCATTGAGTCCATAGGAAATTCAGAACACAGAATCCCCAGCTATTTCCCAGCCTTCCATGAAATTAAATCCAGCCAACCTTCTCCCCCACCTGGGTTTGAATGAGGATTGGGCATGAGGCCAGAAAGCAGCTGTACTGTGCTGTTCTGACCTCCAGTCTGGAGGAACCAGGGTTAAGGTACATCAGGCAGCATAACACTCCTGCAGTTTAGACTAGACTTGAGAAAGTTTAGATTGATTTAGATTTAATAATTGCTTAATCACACCTCTCCAGCAGACAGTAAAGAGCACAGACACAGTTAACGGCCATGTATGGCTTCTGTGGGATGTTGCAGTGCTGCAGTGAGCCACCACTTTTCTGTGAAGGTTGTTTACTTCGCATGGCTCTCCTGATTTCCAGTGGGATTTCATACTGCACTGGGGAGAGCTTTTCACATTTTCTCAGTTTGTAAAGGGCAGTTCCAGACCCTAATGTAGGGAGGAGTGCAGAGCCAAATAGCTGCTGATTAATGCTTTCTGGTTTGTGCCTGATGAATTTTATAGATGACAGTGAATAAAAGGCTAATTTGTCTCCTAAAGCATATATTGATACAAATGTGATCACTTCTTTGCACTACCTAACTTGGGTTAATGGAGTGTTGCTTCAACACATTGTAGTTTTGGCATGTTTTGACTGTATCAGTAATGCCTTTGTGTGGCCTGAATTTACTATTCATTACAAATGGGTGAATAACAGTAAGCACTTCAACATATATTTCTTCAGATGTCAATGTGAAAACATTAGTAACCTCAAGGAGTGCAATCACACCTGCCAAATGTAAAAAAGAAACACTTTCCTAAAATGAAGAATGACTTACAAATCAAATAAGCCTGTAGAGTTAGTTTGAACTGCAACTAAGTTATAGTTTATGAAAACATGAATACACAAAAGAATGAAGACAGCACCGGTGCCCCATACCAACTACCTGCTTTTCTGCTTTCTTCTCTTTTCCATTCTTCCTTCTTTCATGCACAGTGCAACACACCACAGGCATCCAAAGGGAAAGGGCTGCAGGGCTCCCTGAATTGTTCCAGTTAATTCTCTTCATGTTTGACTGCTAACTCCCATGCATAGAGATTAGAGGGACTTGAAGAGATGTAAATGTTTTACTAAGAAGCTGTAGCAGCAGCAGAGCAAGAAGTAGGTGTTCATTGCTCCATGCAGCGGCCCAAACATGCAGAGCTACTGTTCCTGTGAATTAGGCCCTTCCCTTTAGCTTCTACATGTAAGAAAGCATTTTGAAATTCATGTGTCTGTGCACACTAATGCCCAAATTTGACAGGATAATGCCATTTCCTCAGTTACCTTCCCCCTGTAATCTCCATTCTTGCAAGCTGCTTTTCTGTTCCGTCCTCTTTTCCTGCAGTAATTCAGAATTCTGGACTGAACCTTGGACTTAATGTTACGTGCTGCACATTTATATTTGTCTTTTGTGACAACACATGCATGCTGAAGGAAATGCCTAGGCTCTCCAATCTGGAGCGTCAGATCACAAGGACAACATGGTCATTTTTGTGTATGGGATAGAAACAGACACCATCCCCACAGCCTTCTACAGAATAAGGCCATCAGTCACAACTGTATCATGTCAGAATTTTTACTCTGACCCACACCCCCAGGTGGCAGGCAAAGACTGGTAACAACATAAAAAAATTCACAATATCTTATTTTGTTAATTTAGATATTACAAAAGGTGTCTTACTCTAGGAGAAAGCAATATGACTGGCAGTGAAACAGTTACAAGAGTCCAGAACACAAAGGACTGAGTTTATTAGTTAAGGCTGTCTGTCTTTCTTAGCAATTCATCAAAAACATGTCTATTTTGGAAGACCCAGAATGATAAAGGGTGTCTTTTCATTGCTGAAATAGAAGAGTGTGCTTTCAAGGATATAGCGGCGCTTTTCAGGAGACAAGGGTGCAGTGGAAATGTCTGTCAATGGGAGGCTCCTTTCCAAGCAAAACTTGCTCTATCACTTCAGGTATCTATTGACTAACATTATTGGTTGACTAAAATTCTTGATGTATAAAAAATCTGTAAATATCACCTCTTTAACATAAATAAAAATCAGGGGAAACCCCAGATAAATTGCTTGAGCAATCACTTTTTGAATGGTGTCTGTTGAACCAGACTCCTCCCTCACCACAACTTAAGGCACGAGGAAAGAAAATTCTCTGGACTTCAGCACTGAGGACTTGCTTGTCTGGCTTGCCCCAGCTGCAACCGCAACTGGCCAACGGGACTTCAGCCAAAACCACTTCACCTCTCCTTCTCTCCCTCCATTTTCTCTATTCCATTCCAACACACAGTTCCCACAGGAACAGGGTAGCATGAATAGTACAGGCTTTGGGGCCTTTCTGCAGAAGTAAATGCTTTTTAAAAGGAGAGTCTGCATATAGTGTTGGCTAATTAAGATCTCATTTTGGTGAAAAGCTTTATTAGAGTTTAAGCTCTATTAGAGTTTATCTGGCTACTGAAAATCATATTTAGAATTCCTCTTTCAACATGTGAAACCTTGTGAAGTAACTTAATGGATTGCCTGTCTGGCAGCAGAAATACAAAACTAATATTCTATTCTATCACTGCTTTAGGGCTTTTTCAGATTTATTTTCCCCCTGCTACTCATCAGTAACATTGGAAAGTGTCTGTTACGAATGAAACAGACATGGTGTAGGGTCACTCAAAGAATCACCCTCAAAGGTATTAACAGGAGTAGTTTTAATGTGAATTTATAAAAATGCAACTTAACAAAGTCTGACAGCAAGGTTCACTCTATTAGTTACTACATGGATGAAACGCAGAAGAAAATCAAGTTAGAATCGATTTAGAATCATTTACACAGAGACTGAAGATGAAAAAGGGTAAGATAGAACCCTCACATTGAGTCACGAGGTTCAAAGTGAACCTCCTCGCTTTGTAAATCCTTGATGGGGGCTAGGTCTGCTCTTAGTCTCTGACTTGGACTATGTGCAGAATGTACTATAGTTATCATATTGATCAGCACTAGTAAAAGAAGTGAGAGTCTCCACCCTGTGGGCCGAACTTGTCCATATGGAATTGAATCTGTTTCATGCTGGCAATGGTTACTCTTGCAAGAAGGGTAAGCGATCCTGCAGTAGTTAACCCCATCTCCAGTGGGGGTGTGCTGGTATCATTCCTGGAAAGGGAAGACAACAGAAGTCTCTGTGGAATTTTTCCAGACAGGTTATCCCTTAGTGGCTCAAATTGTTTAACTGCTCGGACTAAAGACAAAATTCCATTTTCCCACTCAGATTATCTTTGCTCTGTCTCTTTAATGCAGTCAAGCTGAATAATAACGGTCTCTTTGGTCCATCAAGGCCTGTTTAAAATGGGTTACAGTAAGTGCCATGTTCAGCTGAACCTCCTTTGGCTGTAATAGGGCTGTGAGGGTGTTCTGAGCCCAATGCTTTTAACTCTTATATTAGGGTTTTGACTGCCTCTTCATGTTCTGGGTACTATTTCCATGGTTTTGCCTTTCATAAAAGTGAATACAGTGGGTGAGCAATGACAGAAAATCCAGGTACATGCTTCCTCTGGTACCCTAGAGTTCCTATTAACTGTTGTAATTCTTTCCTAGATTGAGATATTCAAAGCTGTTTACTTAGGGTATCCAGTGGGATTACTGCTCTACCTGCAAACCATCAAGTACCTGAAAATTTTACTTCTCTGCTTTGTCCCTGACATTTTTCAGATGTGATCTCAACTTAATGTTTTATGTAATGCTTACTACACTGCTGTTGCTGCTTCCCCTATCTTTTCAGGGAAATGCCCCCTGATTAGAATATCATCTATATATTGGTACTGTTTCACATGTTGAGGAAGTGAGACTGTAAATGTTCAGCAAGTGCAGCATGAGCAATTGTGGGTGAATGTTTATATCCCTGTGGGGCTCTGGTAAAGGTCTATTGTTTACCATCCCAAATCACACCAAATTTCTTTTATCCTCCTCTTGTAAAGGGACTGGGTTCTGGAGATGATTTGTGGTTTCTCCAAATCAGCTGACTTCAGAAATTCCTTTAGTGCTGCAGCAGAAATAGGGCATGTGGTACATTAGTAATCTTTGAATCAGGGAGTGCAGGTGCTGTGCACAGTACACACGCTGTAGTCTCCCGATTTCTATCAGGGTTAGTTTAGGGTCAGCATTTGAACCAAAGGACCACATGCTGCCATCCAGCATGCACCAGGTTTGGCCACTGAAACCCAAACTATTTTCATTGTGATCTGTAAATGCACAGCATGTAAAGGCCTGGGAGTCATGAATTAACTGTGGTTTGGCAGGTAACGCTTCATTCACTCCAGCGATTTTAACTCTTTGCCATCCAGGTAGTACACTCAGCTTCTTGTCATGGTTTAGTGTGAGGTGTCCCTGCCCATGGCAGGGGGGTTGGAACTAGATGATCTTAAGATCCTTTCCAACCCTAACTATTCTACAATTCAATGATTCTATGATCCTGTTGTGTTAATACTGAGATCTGTGTTCCTGTATCTGTTAGGAATTTTACCAGCTGTTGTTGAAGGCCAGCTTGAATCAGAATGTATTCTGCTTTAATGATGCATCTGGCCGCATTATCAGAGGAATCTGAGGGAAGCAAAGAATCATCTTCCCCTAGTTTACTATCACGGTCATCCCTTATGTTCCCATCCCATTCTTCAGTGGATACAATTAATTTCCTAATGTGTACAATGTCAGGGGGATGAGGAGCTGGCTCAGCAGCAAACTGAGAGTCTTTCAGGAACTGCTGTTGCTTGGCCAAGGTGGGAAGCAAAAGCAGGAATAATGTCACCCCCCAACAGCCTTGGAACATTCCTCACTCACTTTGTAGCCTGAGTGGAACCATGCCATTGTCATCAGAACTTCTTACAGGTCTAGTAAATACATACTCGGGTTATAGCCAAGGTGGAAATTTACTAATGACTAAAGCAAATCATCTTGTGACCTTATGAACTAAGTTGGCCTAAGTGAGGCCCTTTGAGCTCTCCCAGGCAACAGTAGGCTGTGACCAGCATCTCTCTCTGACTGGGACACTCACAAACTCAAGTTTGTGAAGTTTGGAGGGCCACTGACAAAAGCTGATGACAGTGCCTGGGCCAAAGACTCTGCACTCCTCAAGGTTCAACCCTGACCCACTGAGAAATGCTGAGACATTTGAAGTGACTATTTCATTGAATTCAAAGGGAATTTTTAACAGGTATAACTTTACATCTATCTACCTGTCTGTCTTTGCGTCTGGGTTCATGTGTGTCTAAACTGATTTAGATACCCTATAGCAAGTATAGTTAAATTGGTACTTTTAGAACACCATATCAGTGTAACCTTTTGCTGGTATTCTGGGCATTGATTCTTTAGGTGATTCTAATTGATTATACATGTACCCCTTTTGATATAATCCAATGCCTGAATCTGAGACCAAGAGTGGACTTAGTTGCACCTAGGCTCTATCAGGGGTTTAGGAAGCAAGGGGGGTCCCACTGTGAACCTCATGACTCAACAGGAGGGGCTCCCCTATTTTTTTGTGTCTTTGATCTCTGTGTAAATCCTTCTAAATCAATTCTAATTTAGAATAATGTAATAGTTTGGGTTGAAAGGGACCTTTAAAGGTCATCTAGTCCAAACCTGCAATGAGCAGGGACATCTTCAACTACATCAGCTTACTCAGAAGCACATCCAGTCTGGCCATGAATTTCTTCAGCCATAGGCAAGGTGGGCAGGCATATACAGTATACAGAGCACACTCTGCTACCAAGCTGCCAAGATAGCTTATTTTCTCCCTCCATCTTTTCAGCCTTCCACTCTTCCTGCTGCATGAGAGGCAGCAGCAGCTTTGTCACCAGAGATGGTCTTACCCAGCACCACTCGGCATCCTCACTCTTCTGTGGCCCTTATGAGAGCAGCAGGAGAAGCAGGCCTGCTGCCAGCTCACACTTCAGGCTCTGCATCCTCATCCAGCTGCTTTGTCCTCCCATGCCCATGGCACAAATACACAGGTCTGCACCTTGGAGGTCAAAGACCTTCTGAGATAATTGTGGCTGGGGCAGAAATACGTAATTATTCACCCAGTTCAGGCTCTTGTTTCTTGTAACACTCAGTCTTTACTGTCTGCAGAAATTGAAGGCTGCCACTCAAAGATCCTTTATCTGTGGGCGATAACATCCTGTTTTGTCTACACTGCTGCAAAGCTTTACAATGTCCCTGAGCAAAACAAAGGGACAAAAAGAATATATATTTCAGTTATCTCCCAATCCTATGGTTAAGGTTTTACTTAATCTCCTACAGTCACATACATTCTTAATTTAAAATTTCCCTGTATCGCACAGTACCTGACAACTCATTACAGCAATTTTCATACCATTCATTTTCTAGAGCGGAAAAACTTGGTCAAAAATACCCCAGTGTCGTGGTTTGAGGCCCTCAAACAGTTCTGCTCACTCACTCCCCCCTCTTTCTTCCCTAGTCCTGGGGGATGGGGAGGAGAATCAAAAGAATGCAACTCCCACAGGTTGAGATAAGAACACTTTAGTAACTAAGGTATAAC
>JASSUY010000397.1:6705-19188 GCA_032466535.1 Forpus xanthops | reverse complement strand
AAAATCCAAAACACAGTGCTGCACCAGCTACTACTTAAAGGAGAAAAATGACTGCTGCTGCTGAACCCATGACAGAACCACACACTGAATATGCTTTAATACAAACGCAGCAGCATCCATTGTTTAGGAAATACTGTGTGAAACAATTTACATTAGAGTGATACATGTTGAACCAGAAAAAAAAAAATATACTGTTCAATATTATCTATATATTCTGTTAGTAATCTCACTGAAGAAATCAAGATTTCTTACTGTCTTACATCTGTGGGCTATGTGTCCTTTTTGCTAGTTTTGTGTCTTTCTTATGCTATCTGATACCCAGAGCAAAGGGATTCTTCACTTAGAAACTAGATACAACTGTTTTAAAAGAAAACTGTTCACTGAAGCCCTGGCACACTTGAGCTTATCACCTGGGCATGCCACTTGACAGTTCTGGGTGGTTTTAATTTTCAGTATGCCATTGTACTTGTCATTTCCCTCTCTTTTTTTGTTCCCTGAATGCTGGGAAGGCCAGGATCCAGAGTGTGGATCTGTGAGGTAGATGTTGTTCTTGACAGGGATAGGTTTTTTTTTCTGTTACGAGATACATTGATTTGGTTACATTCAAAATCTTCTATTCAAGTGCATGTCAGTGCTATTAGAATTAATGTTCTGTCACTACAGTCATTGTAAAAGTGAAATGTACGTACTCTGGTTCTAGTTATTTCAAACAACATTGGGCTCAACCCTTACAATAACTGCAATCTGTGGCAGAAAAAATAAAGTAATTTGTGAATCAATTGAGTGCTTGTAAAAAGAAATAGTAGTGCTGCCAGTTTGGAGCAGATTTGCATAGTAGCTATAATACTGTGGGAGAACAAACTGTACCATTTCTAATAATGCATTAATCTAAAATGATCATATGAGCTCTAGTATGGCCAAATCTTTTCTTTTTTTTTTTTTTTTTTAATTTTTTTTTTCAGGTATGTCTCTGGTATGCTGAGGATATTAAAGAGTTAATTTAAATGACACAGATGTAAGTGAAGGGGGAGTTGGACTTCCAGCTCTTTATTATTCTTGCTGCTAATCCACAGACTTGAAGAACTGCAGTTTAGCTGTTGCATGTGCAAATGAGGGAAAGTAATGTAAGTTAGAGAGATTCTCACTTCAAAATTGAGAATATTTGAATTGGAAATTACAGAAATACAACATCAGACATGAAAAGTCTAAGTTATTAGTTTTGGGTTTGAGCTCTAAATTTATTCTTTTCAACACCTTCACTCAATAACTTTCAGCAGGGTGATTTTGAAATTTTCAGGAGTAGCTAATATTGTCGCGTACTGATGAAACTGTATTAATATAGCTTTTCTTTTTTCTTGTTCTCTTTCCAAACTGTTTAGGTATGTTCTTTGAGCATTTACTAATAGGAAAGTGTGCTGTGCTTGTGTTGATACTGCTGCAATCTTTTCTGCTCAAGAAGATAAATTAATGCCATTCCTATGTGCTGTCTTAATTATTAATACATGCTTGTGCTGAGCTGTGCTAAACTGGCTACTAATTTTGCAATAAAACTTATATTTTTGTGAGCTATTTAAATTTCAGACACTAAAATCACCAGGGCTAGTCCTGGTGTCCAACCATGAATGGCTATTATCTCCAGATGCTGTTTCTTCTAAATTGCTTCTTAGCTGGTGTGTAAATATATTTATTAATGTGCATTCTGACTATATTTTTTCCTTGTATGTTTGTGCATATCCGGTTGTGTTTTTTGTAAAGAGAACTACCTAAGTATTAGTAGCTCAAGTTTCAAGGTCTGTCATAATTACTTTCTTCTACATCCCTTCTCTTGACTAACCACTCAAAGCAGCTTCAGGGTATTGCTGTGAAGTATATGTTAAATCTTTGTCATCTTTTCAGGCTGGCTTGGTGTAATACTCTCATGAAAGAAAAAATTAATAGCAAAAATGTGATTAATGATTAATTTCTATATCTCTGTTGTCTCCTAGGCAACCCTCATAGTCAGAATATCAGCAGCAAGCTGACGTATGACACAATCGAGCATGTCCGATACAGGTAGAATAGTCTTTGTTTCAGATGTTGCATGATGTACTTCATAGTTTTCTTTTTGATTAGCCTGTGCTGTTTTGATGACTTTAATGGGATGTCATTTTCTGTCATCTATCACATCTAAAGAAAACACCTCACTTATTAAGCACAAGGTACTTGTACAATCAAGTGTTGGACAATCAATTCTTTTTCTGCCAGATGCCCCAATTCTCAAACTCGTGGAGTTAAATTAGTGCTGTAATATAAGTCTACAGTTTTAATTAAGATACAGAAGTTGTAATCTCAAAAGTGATTATTAGTATGATGGTATGGTAAGATAGTAAGGTGGAACTAAATACAAGGACATAGTTAAAATTCAGATGAAATTAAATAGGTTATAATGGCTTGTGATAATTTATAAAAAGCTTATGGGAACTTGTACGTTGTTTAACATCAGGTACTTCTGTTGGACTAAGAAAATACCTTTTAATGTCATTTTAGTGTAATTTTTAAGTGCAAAAAAGTAAAAGAAAAGTTAAAATTGAGTGTTAGGGCTTCTGTGTTGGCAAGGGGGTGAACTGAATCTCTAAATAAAGTATTCCCCTGAAAGTTTGGGATACCGTATGCTGAAAGTACATTTCTTGCCATTAGACATCATGAAAAAATATACAGCTTAGATACTTCATTACTGGTTTTAGGGGGTTGTTTTAACTAACTTGCTATTTTATAAAATATGTCTTTATTGAAGGACATGTATGATTTTGGTTTGTTTGCCTGCTTTTAATGTGCAAGAAAAGAAGTGTTGTGCATGCCTTTTTGTTTTATCATCTTTCTTGAAAGCAAAAATTTATCCAAAACACATTACAGAATTCATATCAGTAGTGATGGAACTATAGCATTGTAATGTTCATCATTGCAATGAAGAAAATCTGTTGTACACCTTTCTGCTTCTTTTTATCTGACTACATTTTTATGAGTGTGAAAAAAAACTATGGTTTCTAGCTGGAAGATGCTGCTGGCTATAACCTGTTTCCATCTTCCTACCCCCAACCCCCCTTCAATTTTCTGGAGAACTATTTATTTTTACTTCTTCTGCAACCCTCTCAATATGCTTTGTAGGCTGACAACCTATTAATGTAGGGCCAAATGAAATGAGACTATCTATAAGTAATAGCTGTTTCCAAAAGCAGACTCTTATAGCCAGGTACAGCAATCCCTGCAGCCCTGCATTGTCTCCTGAGCCTACCTGTGTGCTCGCATGCAACATTAGCATTCTGGTTTTCATTTACTCTCAGTGAAATTTCAGTGTTACCACTTTATCGTTCTTATGAAGGCACAGTAGAAAGTGTAGTTGTTTCTAGAATAATTACTATTGTACTCTGTGTTCTTCATTTTTAGGGAGTAAGAAAATACACTTTCACCATGTAACTTAGATTACTCTAAAAGAGATGAGATCTTCAGCTTGTTTTATTTTGGATCCTGCTCTAGAAAAGATTACGACTTTTATAAGAGATGGATGTAAGACGATAAGAATCAAACCAGAGGTTTAGGTTTTGTTTTTTTTTTTTTCTTTTTTAGGGAGAAAAGCCCCCTGCATCCAAATGAACACCTTGAATGTTGCACATAAAAGAATTTGTCATCTATCTCTATAGAAATTCAGTAATTATTCCTCAATAAAAATTTTAAAAGCATAGTCATCAAAAAGATGTAGTCATAAAAATTCAGGAAGAAAATGCCCCCAAACCAGTCAGTAAGTCAGCTACCTAAAAGGCAGTGAAAGTATATTAAAAATCTATATTTCCATGCAGTTGCAGCTAACCAAAATAAGCAATATGGCAGGAGAGGGAGACAGACATATCTGTCCTACAACACAGTGCATAGGCTGGATTTCCTTAGTGAAAGAATAATTCAGTGGCTAGTTTCCGAAATATTAAAACAAATAGCTTGCATATAAATCTGCTTTTGGCACATGGCTACAGCCAGAAATATGGCTTTTTCCAGGGTTTGACTCCAACATAACTTTTTTTTTTAAATAAAAATTAATTTGATTTTCTGATGAGATGACAAAAGCAACTAATGAAAAATAAACACAAGGCTTAATTTCTGATTTATGTTAGTCAATATTGGTGATAGCAGCATCAGAATAGACCTTCCTAGTCTGGCAGAACATGGATTTGCAAGAAAATAACAAAAATAATTAAATATTTGAGTCAATGGATGTTTTCTATCACAAAATTGAAATAATTAAAGCATCTTACCTCTTGACGAGCTGAAGTACCGTAAGAGTAAAATAATTATTTTATTCTTTAAAACATTGCTTCTTTTTACTTGAAATGAACTGCAGAGACATTTTTAACATTGTGTGTATCTCTGTTTAAGCATAAGTGATTCTGAGAAAAGGAAGCAAGAACTGTAGTAAACCTTACTAAAAGGTATTAAATATATGTACCAAAAGTTTATAGATCCTTTTTATGACTTTGCTTACAGATGTATGGAAATGGCATTGCTCCACTTCCATAGAGCTAAAGAACATAAGTGCAGTATCTCCTTATGATGCTGCAGATAATGCAACTCAAGAATTCATTACACTGAGTATTAAATAACCCTTTCTCCATATGGAAGCATTTTAAAATACTAGCTTTCTGAATATTTTAAAACTTTGTCCTTGTCGATTTTACAATATCAAATTGTGTAGCAATGTCTTCTAACCAGAGCCAGACTGAAGTTTTAGTGTTGTTTTATGTTTGTGGTGTGTTTAAGATATACAAGAGGACATTTTTCATTTAAACACAGTTTCGTTGAATTTAATAGAGTTTTAATGTCCATCCTCAAACTTTTAGGTACAGTGATATGCTAAACTTAAGCATATTTTGGGAATTCAAATATACATTAAAAAAGAACCCACACAATTTCAGTTAAGATTTCATGACCAGTCATCTAGACTGTGGCTATATGTATCATAGAATATTATAGAATTTTCTCACTGAAGCTAAAAGGATTTGTCATTGACCTAAATGAGATCGAGTTTAAATATGGAACCAAAACATATATTTCTATAAAGGCCTCTCTCAAAATGTGCTAAGTGAACTGTAAGAACAGAATAATCTCTGTAGCCTTTGCATACAAATGAAAAAGGTGCAGCAGGCATATACAAAATGAATGTAAATGGTTTAGTATTTTTAAAAGTATTTGCTTCTGTGGTAAAACACATAGGTGATACTGGATTTTGCGAAGGAAGCAGTCTTATAAATGCTGTTTGCAATTTCATTTACTTTGTATTTGTAGAGAACATTTCATGATAGTAGGGTAAAGCTTTACATTCCCTCTTTAAGCATCCTACATTGCTATGAAATATATTTCCATTCCAAGTCTAATTTTTTTTTTTTTTTTTTTGATAACATGTTCTAAATGGTGCTATGCACAATACAAGATTTTATTTTCTTTTATTCCCAGGTTTAAGCAGTTCCGTGTCTGAAAATAGTAACGTTAGTACCGGTACATACATGAAAATTGGTTGACCTTTCCTACACAAGAAGAAACAGTAGATACAGTATCTGCTTAGTATTGATTTGTTCTTTGCAAAGGTCATCAGTGGGAGACCATACAGATGAGTGACATCTGAGTGCTGCATCCTGTCCTCCTTAATGGTACCTATCAACTCGAAAACCTTGTTTCAAAACTGGGATGGCTCAGGCCTTTTGCATTCTTATTTTACAATATTATTTACAAATAATGCTTTTCCTCATCCTACTGCTCAGCAGGGCAAGTCTGAAATACCAGTCAGTGAAGTCTAGCAAAAGGAGTCAGTGCTCATCAGAGTGGTGGCTTATTCTGTACATGGCACATGGGAAAAGCATTAGAAGATAATTCTGAATAATGGATAGTTTTTTTGGAAGCGCTTGATGATAGGCAAGAGGCATGATTCTTTTTCCCAGTGGCTCATGAAATGATTTTATGTGGGTGTGCAATGGAACAATCCCAGCTCCGTGCTCTCTTATGCACTGCACAGAAACAGAGCAAAGGCTTTGGTGCAGATGCTTCTTGTTTTCTCCTTGGCCACACCAATCCTATTCTGCAACTTTGGGAATATTTTTTTTTGTCCCCTTCCTAGCAGTAAAAGGAAAAGCCTGGCCAGGTGAACAGTAAACTTAAAATGATTTCCATTTTATAGACAGCTGTTTTGAGGAGTCAATCTATTAATTCAGGTGGGTTTACTCTTTGCAATCCTATGCAAGGTAGTAAAAAGCTTCTGTACAGGGTTACAGGTACTGTTATTTTTTAATTAATTAGAAGACTAGTTTAAGGACCAACAAAATCAATCTGTTTTATTTTGGAACTTTGCTCCTGGACTTTTGTCTCTGTTTTACTAAACTCATTAACATGATAAACTAAGGCTTTAAGAAAGGAATTTGTTAATACTGTTACTCTTCCAGTAGTCAAATTTATACCTTCACAGTTTGTATGAAGAGACTGCAGTAAATAAAAGTTGTGTATCATGGTCATGTGCTTTGAGTTGCAAAGAAAGCCAAATCTGGAATACAACATTTAATAAGAGAAATAAATATTTCAGTAAAATAAATTAAAATCTGGAGGTCAGGATTGCTACTTTATAATCACAAAGGATTAAATGCTTCTGGGCAATTCTGAGTTTAATTTGTATGGATGGTTAGAGGGTGTTTTGCAAAAAGTTCTGAAAACAGTGAATACGACCTTTAATTATTTTCCTTCCCAACTCAGGAAAAAAAACTCAGGAATCTGCTTTTATAATGTGGCTGTGACAAAGCAGCAGTGTCGACTAAGTTTAAAAGCAATGTTGCTGTGCCATTGCTCTCTAAATAGCATTCAGCATAGGGAGAGTGGTACCGGCTTTCTTGGATTTAGGCCACCATCTTAGCTCATATTTTTATATTGCACATAGCATTGCTGCCTCCTCAGCTGCTCTTTTAGCAGGGACCTGATGCCCTCTATGTCTACTGGGAAGCCTGGGAGAGGACAACTAAGGTGATGAATGAGCTATTTCAATTGGAGCAAAATGCATTAATAAAAATAGTGACATTTCCCCAATGCAAATTCTTTTTTTCCCTTCTCTTTACATCTTTGTCTCTTTCAGGGTTTACATGGAGGCTTTTTTTGCCTCACAAGGTTGTACAATACTCGTAGAAGAAATACAGTGTTTCTCCCTCTTCTGGATTTGCAGTTACTTCCTAAGAAACAGTATAGTGAGACATTGGTCTGTGACTTTTCTGGAACACTTGTTCAAGCTGTTTAGTGAGGACACAATAGTCCTGCTTAGCTGTTTGGAACACTAGCCAGCTCCAGGGGAATCTGACAACTTCATTTCTGACCTAGATGATTATTTACATTCCAAATTAGATGGAATATTTAGCACAAAAACAATTTCTGCCATCCCTTGTGTGCTCCTGTTTGTGCTTGACAACTTTGTTTTGACTGAGGTGAGTAGATCGAGAGAAGACGCCTTCAACACCTGAGCAGAGGGAAGCTCAGCATCCAGGAGCCTCCGCTCAGAGCCGCGAGAAGCACCGAGGGAGACTCGGGTCCTCGACACGACTTGACCAGGAGCCGGCAGTTCAGCGAACGCGAGGAGCTAACTCAGAGGGGCCGGAGCCAGGAGGAGCGGCACCAGACCTGGCTGGTTAAAAGATGTCAGTGGTGCTAAGAGGGAGCAGTACTGTTTGCTCCAGGACCAGATTGTGCAGGAGCCTCAAGTGTCCACTATTGCGTTGTTCATGCAGGAAAGAAGGAGGCCGCTAACGCAGGGAGTTGAGAAACAGTAACAAAACAAAACAAAAAAAAAAAAAAAAAAAAAAATAAAAAAGAGGAAGAGGACAATGAAAAGCAAGGGGCTGATGAGGAAACACACTCCCACCAGGAACAATCAGCTGATGCACTGGTAAAGAAGATCACCACTGGTGCTGCCAGGAAGAAGCGCTGGGTCCTAGTAGTAGAGGACTCTACACTGAAAAGAACAGAGGCACCCATCTGTCGGACTGACCCAGGCTCAAGGGATAATAAATGCTCAGAGCAATGTAAAGATATTCCAGCCACTCCAGTCAATGAGCTGGCTTCATTTGGAGCTTGATACAAATGCCTGAAGCGTGGGGAACAAACAAGAGGAGTCAGAGATAAGTGCACATCTATGGGGATATGATATGATAGGCATCACAGAAACATGGTGGGATGGCTCCTATGACTGGAGTGTTGGAATGGAAGGTTACAAACTCTTTAGAAAAGACAGGCCTTGTAGGCAGGGAGGGAGAATAGCTATTTATGTTAGAGACAGACTGGAGAGTATGGAACTCTGATGGGGCTACGGAACTGATGGATGGGGTAGAGCAGTTGATGTCATCTACTTGGACTTGTGCAAAGCATTTGACCCACATGACATCCTGGTCTCTAAGTTGGAGTGACACCAATTTGATAGGTGGACCACATGGTGGATAAAGAACTGGCTGGATGGCCAGTGCACCCTCAGCAAGTTTGCAGATGACGCCAAGCTGTGTGGTTGGGTTGATACGTTGGAGGGAAGGAATGCCATCCAGAGGGACCTTGACACGCTTGTGTAGTGGGCTGATGACAACCTGATGAAGTTTAACCATGCCAAGTTCAAGGTCCTCCACATGGGTCAAAGCAATCCCAGGCACAGCTACAGGTTGGGCAGAGAAGAGATTCAGAGCAGTCCTGAGGAGAAGGACTTGGGGGTGTTGGTCCATGAGAAAATGAACATGAGCTGGCAGTGTGCTCTTGCAGCCCAGAAAGCCAACTGTATCCTGGGCTGCATCAAAAGGAGCATGACCAGCAGGTCGGGGGAGGTGATCCTGCCACTCTACTCTGCTCTCGTGAGACCTCACTTGGAGTATTGTGTGCAGTTCTGGTGTCCTCAAGATAAAAAGGACATGGAGATGTTGGAACAAGTCCAGAAGCGGGCCATGAGGTTGATCAGGGGACTGGAGCACCTCCTGTATTAAGATAGGATGAGAGAGTTGGGGCTGTTCAGCGTGGAGAAGAAAAGGCTGTGTGGAGACCTCATAGCAGCCTTCCAATATCTGAAGGGGGCCTATAGGGGTGCTGGTGAGGGACTCTTCATGAGGAACTGTAGTGATAGGACAAGGGGTAATGGGTTCAAACTTAAACAGGGGAGGTTTAGATTGGATATTAGGAAGAAATTCTTTACTGTAAGGGTGGTGAGGCACTGGAATGGGTTTTCTAGGGAAGCTGTGAATGCTCCGTCACTGGCAGTGTTCACGGCCATGTTGAACATAGCCTTTGGTAGCATGGTTTAGTGTGAGGTGTCCCTGGCCATGGCAAGGGGGTTGGAACTATATGATCTTAAGGTCCTTTCCAACCCTAACTATTCTAATGATTCTATGACTACAGTGCGCTTCTGTTTTTCAGCATAATTATATAGTGTTAAAGAGGTACTTTACTTGTTCAAGTCAAGAAATTTTTAATTCCATCTTGAGTTATGCATGTTGTACAAAATTCAGTTGATTTTTTTCTTGTGTCTGTTTTTTGAAGACTTCAGACACCTCTTTTTGCTCCACCATGTGAAACAACCCTCGAACGAGAATTGCATGACAGACGAAAATTTAACCTAAGACTATTGCATTTTATGTTATATTTACCATCATAATCCTGGGAAACACTAATTCAACCATGTTTTTAGAAGCACAGAGATAATTTGTTACTACACCTTTTAAAGAAGTCTCTACAAATCTTTCTGTGAAGTTAGCAAATCTAGTATTGAGCTGTAATTTGAATCTTACTCATTTCACTTATAAAGCAGTCTGAATATCTCTTGTTATACTTAAACTGTTGAAGAGACATTACAGCATTTCAAAGTGTGGCATCTATGTCTCAATGAATCTGAAATTTCTAGTATCACTTCTGCTAAAAGGCTGATCTTTTTGCACAAATCCTTATACTTGCTACCTGCACTTCACCTTGCTGCAGTTTTAACCAGCAAACTTGAGTCCTTAAAGGATCATCATTTGCATTATGAGTCTTTTCCCCATCCAAAAGCATGTAAATTCTGACTACTTACTGCTGTTTCCTCAGCAGTTTGGTACTGTTTTTGTTACACTTCATGATCCTATCTCAATTTTTAGCACTTTAAACAGTGGTATCCACTGAAATGGTTTTAGTATAAAGTCGACCTAAATGAATAGCTATTAGTGTTGACTGTATTTTTTATTATTATGAACATGGGCTAGATAGTTCATGGCATACTATTTACATTTTGAAAAAAAAAAATGTATATTTCTAAACTACTGGTAAATTTCTTACCTCCTGAATTTAGTGATGTGTTCAGGAACTTCAGTTATTTCTCTAGAAGCAGATAAGTTCTGCAAATAGTAGTAACCTTGGGGAAGATGACTCTGCAGTGTTTGAGTGATTTCATTACATTTTTTTTCCTTTTAGTTGTGATGTTGCCTGAAAATTATCTCTGTCCCTATTACATCAAGTGTAGCTGTGGCAGCCTTCTCATCTCTGATAATGCCATTGGCTTTTATGTGTTGTTGTGGACTATGGGTAGCTCATCCAGTCGTCTTGCAGACAGAGAAAACACATTTACTTTTCCAAACAATGGCATGTACCTTCAGGTCTCTCTTTCTTTAATGAACAGTTTATTTGTGGTATCCATGCTGGATGTTGTAGTCTTAATGCTGGTGGCTTTTTTTTTTCTTTTTTTGCTGCCCTCTGCAACCTTTTGTGTTACTGCAAGTCTCAGTTAATATCCCACATCTGTTAGTGGCTGTTACCTTTTTGTCTCTTCTCAGCACTGAGAATCCAGTTGGCCACAGGCAGATGCCAGCTAGCCATGTTCATTAAGTATTAGATTTTATTAGTATATTTGCTATGTGTCAAGGCAGAAGAAAATTGCAACATTTGTATTATTGAGTGCCAGTTCAATAACATGTTGCTAATACTTTAGAATTTATTGCAGTCTTCTGGATGGTGAGACTGTTTAGAGGAGTAAGATGTGTACACTTTGGATTTTATGAAGACTCTGTAAGCTTGTAGTGAATCCACTGTTCACAGTCAATAGTGTTCAAAATAGCTTTTCAACACACAGGCTTTTCTCAGCCATGCTCCTACCACTTATTTTAGTTTGTCTTTTTAAAGGTGTTTAGTATTTCAGTAGGTTTTTTTCACAATACTGGTTACATGGAAAGGAGTTTTTAGAGATAGAAATAATTTTGTGGAAAATCTGTCTATGTTCGCGGACCAGATTTTTTCTGACTTGTGAGTAGGCTATGAATGAAAACAGTGTTGTCTTAGAGGAAGCAAAAGAAACCAAACCACCAAAAGATGAAAGATAATAAACAATATTAAACCTGACCTCTGGAATATAATGCTGAGGCTTTTGTGCTAACAAGGGAAGCACTGTGCTTTATTGGTGCAAAGCATAATCCCAGTTAATTTTGCCTTGCTAAGAAAAATTTCACTGACAAGTTGGTTTCGAAATCCAGCTGGAAAATGCTGTGTGGTAACTACTCAGCCATCCCTAGGAGGCTGGCTCTCTGGTGAGCCTTCTGTGAAACTTCTAGTTCACTTGCTGTCCATTCAAGTTCCTTGCAACAGGAGAATGAGATCTGCCCGACAATAAGAGCTTGTTTGAAGATGCTTTCAATCTTGCTGTAAATCCTTAAAAGCTAAAGGTTTTTTTTTTTTTTATTTCACACAGATTTGTCTTCTTATGGAAAGTGAAAACTAGAATCCAAAACATTCTGTTAGACAACAGCTGCTCTGCTAGCCTTTCAGGGCTAGAAATCCTTTAGTCCCACACTGATACGCTGCAAATCCTGTAGTCCCTTGTACAAGCTTATTGGGAAGTACTTGTCTAGTCTTCCAGGGGCAGAACAGTGGGCCATATATATTTAACTTTAATTATGCAAAAATGCTGAATGTGAATTCTGTTAATATCATGCACACAATATAATGTGATTTTCTTAGTAACATACTTGAGAAATGTTTCCTCCCCTGCAAAAGGTATTTAGGAATGATTCTGATCACTTTATTTTTACCTGAAATCATGTGACAACACATTTCCAGTAACTGTATTACAGTTTGTCTTTTTAGTTTTTGGGTATTACCATGCTTTCAAACTTGAGTGAGAAACTACTCTGACATGTGGCTGAGACAGTGTCTGAAGGCAATGACTGAGCCTGGATCACAACAGACCTCCTAAATCTTTTTAGTCATGTTCCTCCTATGTGAATAGTGTGGTACGAGTGGATAATTTCTGTATGATTGTCCATGACAGCAGCATAAACTTTGCCTATGTTTCTTTGTGATTAGTTGAATGTGTTGCCGTAGTAGATTGAAAGGAATTTAGAAATTTATCAACAGGTTACCGTATTGTCATGGGTTCAGCAGCAGCAGTCATTTTTCTTTAAGCAGTAGCTGGTGGGCACTGTGTTTTGGATTTTTGGCTTG